>JAIPRL010001860.1:0-71245 GCA_025469235.1 Pemphigus obesinymphae
AAAATCATACTCTATATATTCTGTTTTACTCCTACTAATCCTTAGTCCTTTACTTTCCAGAGCTTCCCTCCACTCTTCAAGTCTACTATTCACTTCCTCAGGACTTTCTCCTATCAGTACTATATCATCTGCAAACAACATGCACTATGGTACCTCCCCCTGTATATCCTTTGCTATATCCTTTCTTTCAAATAAATATTTAACAAAAAAACAGCACTTGTGCTGACAATAACACGAATTTAAAGTCGGTAGACGAGCAGATGACGGTATAAATGTATACTCTACGCAGAATAAGATGAAATAAGAACCTATGGTGGAACCCTGGTATAGGCACTTGAAGTTCATGTAGATAACAGCAATAATAATTATCATCGTCGAAGAGTGTTAAATAATTGATAAGAAAAATTTCAAAAGTGAAACATGGAAAGTTCAATTAAAAAAAAAAAATCATCGAAATAAACAAAAATGGTACCTACTCTTAAAATATTTACAAAATATGTAAAAAAAATGTATTTATACATAAATATTTAAAAATTAGTACCAATTTAATCAAAAATGCATGAAATGGATTTATATTTTACCAAAATTCGATTATTAATATTAGATAAAAAATTTAAATTACAACAAAGTCCGTTCTCTATACTTATAAAATATGTTACTAGGTAGGTAACTGATAATATTTATAGCTCCTACGTACCTACTAAATACTTCAACTAAATTAAACTTGTTTTACTTAATGTTTAGCTCATCTTAACTAAAATGTCTATCACTTATCAGTGCCGCAACATTTGGGCGTGCAAGGTGTGCGTTGAACATGGACCCCTTCAACTCTTAAGGGCCTTCAAATTGAGAATTCGGATGTATAGATTGCTCATAATTTTTTTTTAATGAAAATCTTACAACTTTTAGTAATATGAAAACAAAGTAGGTGATTTATTGTTTTATCATAAATTAATGATTACGTGTTCTCGATTTTGAACCATTATTTTTATTATAAGCAACGATTGCCGGTTGACGGGACACTCGAGTAAATTTGTTTGGTTCCATATATTATGTTAACTACAGTAAGATTTTTTATTTTTCTGATAAAAATCCTCACTACACGGGTCTCAGATTTAATAGTTGCGGCACTGATAACTATAAAATATAATATAAACGGAATAAGATCACCGTGAAAAATTTTCCGTCGAATCATACTGCAGGTGTTTGTTCAACTTTTTCTTCGTCACATAATACCCTCAATGGACATTGGCTGTCAGTATGCTCCATCTGCCTATGTCCTGAGCTTTCCAGAACAATTCCACTGACGTCTCTCCAGTCCATTCAACAGTTCAACATTCCAGTCCATCCTACAGATATTCTGCATTCATGATGTACGCAGGCACGTCGTCCACGACCTCGTAGTTAATCGCCTTCCATAGTTTTTTTTTAATAATTAATGCCGAATAAAAATATTTTAGGTATTTAACGAAAAATTATTTAAAAAACTATGTTATTATTGTAACATTTTAAATCGATTTATGAAAACATTTCCAAAAAAAAAAAAAACACTTAAAAATGTATAAGAAAAAAACTCGGAATAGCATTGAACAATTTTAATGAAAATTAAAAATAATAGACACACACATTTTGTTTGTTTAAATAAATATTTTTCGATTAAATACCTACTATTACTATTCTAGTCGGCCAGCATAGTGTTTTTTTTTTTATTATTATTAATATATTATTGTGTATTGGCCAACATTATTTTAAATATAATATCATATATATATATAAATGGAACATACATTTCTGCTACTTTTTTCAGGGAAATAAATAAATCAGTAGATATAATTTATTTTTGTCACACTTTTAGCTCTGATAAAATTTTTTTTTATCTTTTAATTCAGTTTCGCTCAGAATCGTTTTATCGAAAGAAATGAGTTATCATTGCTTTCATATTTAATATATCTACCATAAGAATTCTACTCGATGAAGGAAGTGCTTCTCCTCCCTATTGACAGAATTTTTTTTTTTTTTTACTTGTCTTATATCAAGCTCACAAAGTATATCTTGCACTAGGCCACATAAATTCTTGCGGCCAGCACTGTATATTATATTAAGTGAAAATAACAAAAAATAGATATAATATACAGTGGCCCAACTAGCTCTAAAATCTTGGTGAGGGGGGGGGGTTACCTATAATATTGTTAAAAAAGAAAAAAAGTTACCAACTTTTTCGTTGAATTATTTCACCAAAAAACGTAAAATATAAATCAATCATAAGACAATGATTTTGAAACATCATCAGAGTTTGTGGTATCTAGTAGGTACGTACAAAATATAATTATCATAAGATAGATAATAAAGACATGCAAGGATCTGCCGTTCCAGCCCTTGAAATGTCCAGCCCGTACTGAAATTGGACCGGGTCGAACTTCAGAAAAAAAGGATCGCATCGGGCTTTATTTAATTTTTCATTATCATTTTTTTTCGGATGGGGTCTGGGCTTATTTTTGTAAAATTTTTTTGGATTAGGTCGAACTGGTTTTTGAAGGGCTTCTAAAGGATTTTCATCGGGCCAGGTCTTACTTTTTTTTATACAATTATTGGCTTGATGTTTGAACATATATTATGATAAATAGGGCTGGGATTTTAATGACTTAGAAATCAAAAAAATGCATTTAAAACTTATTTTCTATAATGATTCAAAGTTAAAAAAATATATTTGTTTAAAAATATACTTTAAATAAAAAAAACTATACAAATTAATTATATATATATTAATATTAAAAGGTATAGTAGGTCATTTGACTTCTTAATCTGAAATTTGAAAATTTGAAATTTTTTAGAAAAAAATATATTTAAATATATTATTTATATATATATAAAAATATATAATTTATCTATTGAAAAAAACCCGTATTAACTATCTAAATAATAATAATGTATTATTATTATAAATTGTGTATTATGTAGGTATAAACTATAAATCAAGCTTTGTTTTTTTAAACAAATATCGTAATTACATTAAAAAATAATATTGATACTGGACTATTTTTAAATTACCTACTTATAAAGTACATATATTTAAATTGTTGTATTTAAATTTAAATTTATCTTGAAATTTCATAAAAATTACCTATACAGAACCCTTTAAAAACCATGAGCGTGACGTGCTCTTAACTTTGCTTCGGGCAGGTTAAGGGGTATTTTTTTACAATATTTTTTGGACCGTACATACAGATCATACTAGTAACCCAATAACATTTCTGAAAACTTTTCACACAAAACAAATTCGTCATTATGTATACATGACATCGACTTTCCCAATTTTTTAACTTTTAATTTTAATTCCATACAACTGACATCAAAAATTTTTAAAACTACAAAATTTTAAATTCAAATTTAAGAGAACTCAGAAATCGAAATTAAAAAAAACGAGAAAGTCGATCTCAAGTAAACGTCATAACAAATTCATATCTGTTTTCAAAAATGTTATCGGATAACTAGGCTGATCTGTACGATTGATAAAAAGTAAGTATATTTTGGTAAAAACAGCTAGTCGGTATCCAACGCCCTTAAGAAAGAAAAAAAAAATTTAGGACCGGACAAGGGTTTTTTTACCCTTTTTTTTTTTTTTAGATCACACTGGATCAGGAATTTTTTTTATGGACCGTGTTTCAGGAAAAAATCGTTGGACCGGGCTGGACCGAAAATCATTGGCCCTTGTAGATCTATAATATAGGTACTTATTCTATTTGTGTAATTTTAAATATTGATTGGTATAGGTCAGTGGCGACAAAATTATTCGTATTCAAAATTCTGTGGGGAATACACAGATTATATTAAATCCTGTTATAATGTATATTATTAAGTTATATAATTTGTATATATATATATATATATATATATACGAAAGTATACTTCAATTTTGGGAAGTCTCTCTCACTGACCCCAGCTCTCTGCTAGCTGTAGCTGGTACATTATATCGGACGAATTATATAATATTTTTCGTATACATCGACATGGCATTATTCGCCGTTGAATAAAATATAAAATAACAACTAACGAATCATATTGATATCATATATTATGCGGATAGAAACACTTGGTTTATGGACGGGGTACTTATATATATATAATATTATATTATATTAGAATCGTCTTTTAAACCAAAAATCGAGAAATCGGGCGGAAAATTGTTTTTTTTTTTTTAGATCCTCGTCGTTCGTCATAGTGCCCATAATATATATTATATATACATGTACAGACATACAACTAGTAAATATGAAATACAATACTACCTATTTAAACGTATATGTAGTAATATCGTATCTCACTTTACTTCAAATATAAACCGTCAGTGTTATACTATATATACACCCAAAATAGACTATTATGAGTGAACACACTACTATATCTTATTGAAATCGTTCAACATCGTTTTGGCCAGGTTGGGCACGTGGCCTATTTTAGTCGTTTACACAAGGAGGCCATTTTATTTTGGCATATAATATTATGAACTATCTATAACTGCGTTTTCCCCTTTTTCTTCTTCGTCTCCTCCCCCCCCCACCCCTCTATAGAAAGAATATATTCTGTCCTTGGATCCACCCACGCGTATCCAAGGAAGGTATGATCCGACGGAAATAGCACTGAAAATTTCTTCCCATACCTTATAAATACGTACCTATGCCAAGAATTTGAAAAATCGAAAAATCCGCGTACAGGTGATTTTTCACGAACATGTCAACGCCCTGTTTGTTCCATTAATTAATTCCTAACATAAGACTGCCGTGGCCAATTATCTTATTATACATTTCAGAATTTAGATAGATTAATAGGTTTACTGAATATAATAATAACAATAATAATAGGTAATTACATTATATATTATCTATTCGAAACACGTGAAACGTATATTATAATAATACCACACACACGAATGAGTTTATCTATTTATATTATGAACTATATGAAGATTACTCAATAATATACATCATAATTTTTATGTATCCAAAAATAACGATCACTAACTGAGTTACGTATTTTAAATGGGGTTGTTATAGTTAGTGTTATAAAGTATTTGAATATCCGTATTAAAAATTATTTCAAATTGTTTCGCGTTTACAAATTATACTATTCCTAAGTATCGTTCAATTTTCTTCCAATATACACATTTAATTAATAGTTTATTATGATTAAACAACATTTAATAATTATTTAATAGGATTATGATTACGTATACTGCACTATAAATTATAATATACAATTTAAATACTATAATGACTAATTAATAAATAAAAAGTACCTACCTACGTAATAATCATTTTCAACAAATAAGTGTAAATAAGTTTACAAATAAATAAGGCGTAATATCTACTTTATTTTATTGATACATTATTTTGCTATAGACTTAGGTAAATCTATATAGTAGATATACTTATGTTCAATAGTAAATTTGGTTATTGAATGTCCTGTACTTCTGTGCATAGACGTAAACTGGGAGGGGTGAGAAGAAGCGAATGCCCCTCATGTAAAATTTGAATTGGAAAAGCCTCCTTGATATTTTGTAAATTGATTTTTTAAATATAATTTATTTATATTTGTACTTTGTAGTGATTATATCTGATCTTGCAGACATCTTAGAACCTAAATTTGAAACACATATATAGGTAATTTGAAAAATTATTCTGGCACCAACCAGTGGCACAATTAGCTCTAAAAATTGGCGGGAAGGGGGAGCTATAAAAGATTAAAAAAAAAACATAATTATGATATGTATCTTTATGCGTGTTAATTCTAAAAAATAATGACTTAAGATAATGTAAGGGGCTAATCTCTCTAGTGCTCCCTAATTGCACCACTGGTACTTATATATACTTTATAATTTATATCAGTAGTACTCGAATTTTGTGAATTTATGGTCCCATACATTTTTAAAAATTTTCTTGCGACTCTACCAGCGTTACTGTAATTTAAAAATTCAAGCCAGTTAGTGGTGGAAGCACTTCACTCGTCGTGTAGGAATGTAGAATACTGCAGGTGGTTGATAAATTTAATTTTAAAACAATGGTAAATCGTATATTTCGATAAAATGATTCTGAGCTACATTTTTATCTTTACATAATAACTATTACAGTAAGAAAAATGTATTTAATTTTTTAAATTTTTGAAAAATGAATTACGTATAATGTTTATATGTAATATGTATGCATATTAGTCAAATATAACATAAACGATATAATAAACGCATATTTAATAAAAATTCCAAATTTCTAGACCCATTTTTTCGAAAATACAATTACAAAAAAATAATTAGCATTTTTGCTGTTTAGTTTGAGTTTTTTCTTATGTGTATCTAAAAAGCCGAAATATTACCTTTAAAAGTAACATCCTATTCACATTTGATATCGGAAAATAGGTATATACGTAACGATTAGATTGAGTAATCTGGTAAAAAAAAATTGTTTCCAGAAAAATAAATAAATATTATTATATCACTACTAAAATATCACTCGCTATAGTCTCTAGTCGCTACGCTCAGAATGTAAAATACAAGAAAGTATACAAAAAATATTCTTATTTGGAAACTAAGAAGCCCAATAGACTAGTACTCTTTTTACTAAAAAAAAAAATTATGGACGACTGACGGCCAATTCAAAGTATATCATGACTCAAAAGTGGGTCGCGAAGTTGAGAAACATTGCTCTATACTCAATACTTATATATATTATTATAGGACTTTTTAAAGTACCAACTATAAAATAAATTTTCTATCATAAAACTCTTTACCTGAAAACTCCGATTCAACGGATCTTTCTACCCGTAGAGTAATTTCCAAAAAATTAAATTATAATAATAAACATCATTGTAAAACAAAATTGACAAATATGTTTTAAAAGTTGTTTAGTTGTTTATTTATAATCTAGATATATTTGCCAATTAAAAAAAAAAAAAAAAAAAATCAAGACATTAATATATGTTTTCTCGTGATATATAGAGATATCAGATAATACAAAACCGACAAAAATGTTTACGTTGAGCGTAGGCAAAATTGTATGGGAGAGAGAGGTTAGAAAAAATACACTTCCACTCATAAAAAATCCCAAGTTACGCCTATGCTTCTGTGGTTATATAGCACAACTTGTTAATTAATATATAAATATATTGTACTTATCATAATCACAATTTGAAGTACAGGCATGGTGGGGGGGACTTAATACATTTTAATCACACATGACCTTAGTTTGTTTTTTGAAAAATTGTAGTTACAGATTTAGGACTTTTTTTGAGAGAGGGGGCAATATATTATGTATGCGTAATATGGAAATTACGAGTATATTGAAAAATTTTATTTTCCTTTTAAGTCTATAAATATTATAAAAGCCAAGGGGGCAGGCCCCTCCAGCTACCCACCTTTAATCCACTACTGCTTCCCTCTATACCCCTCAAATTTCACCAATTGTTGGTATATCTATTATGTGCGTTTATATTTTAATGTAGTTGCCTGAATTACTGTAATTGATCATTCAAAAATCGTGTTCAAAACTAATGACAATATACATACTTATGTAAAATTATATTTAAAAATTGTCATAAACACATTTGAAAAGTATTTAAGTTGTACCCACTCAATTACATCGTAAATATAATATTTTAATAATATTTTTTAAATTATTTAAATGTTTTTCAAACATATTTTTTACAACGTTAGTAAAAGATGTTAGTAGTGTTTAGGTACCCATACTATGGATGTGGCTGACAGTTTGATACATATCTGCAGATATAGATAACTTATATTATATATTATTACCAATATATTTATATATAAATATCAGAAAAATTCCTAATGAATTCTTATTTTTAAGGTAGTATAAATTGACTTTTTAAATTAGATTTTTTAGTTTATGACGAATTACGGTATAAATAGAGGCTTTTTAAAAATATTTTATTTATTATAATAACATAATATACCCTATTATAATCAGTACCTACCAGTTATACTACTGTATATATATATAAAGTATAAAGAGCATGCAAGTACACATACATATATACACACATACATACATACATACATACATACATACATACATACATACATACATACATACATACATACATACATAGATATATTATGAGAACATATTTAACTATAGACGTAAATGTAGGTATTTTCTATTAATGTATTTTTACGTCAAATACTTATAACATTTTTATATAAAAACGTGTATTTAATATTTAGATACAGTTAGAACACGCAGTTATAAAAATGTTAATCTACAGAATTTTTATCAGAATTGTTTAACTATAAAAGCCAACGGAATGTTTGACTCTTTCCTCACAAGGACGCATAATTATACAGCTGAGGACAGTGGCGTACTTAGGACTTTAAAAGAGGGATGGAATATTTAACCGTAAAAGTAAATAGTAAGGGCTTCGTTTCTCTTCCCTCCCGATCGTCTTATCTATTTCGTAGATTTCAGTATAAACAGACTTCGCACACAACGCGACAATAAATTTTGAAAAATTCCTTTTAGGCCACCAGTTGATATCATTCAATTGTATGAATCTATAAAATTCTGTATTAGATAGTCTGTATTAAACCAGTGCTTGAATTGGAAAATTATTAGTAGGGGGGCGGAGTTGAGTATGAAATAAGATGTGTAACGAATGTACATACATGTATACTGTATTACTGTATATACTACATTTATTTTATACTATTTATTTTTGAAGAATCTTATGTGTCATGGAATTTGCGGAATTCTCGAATCATAGATTTACCGTCTAACTGACATTTTCATGTTATTAGCCTTAATATTAAAATAAAAATTATCATTTAAAGCTTCGATCACATGCTATTAATGACAATTGAAAATAATTGGTGTGGGTGAATTTTTAGAATTATTTGTTTGCGACTACCGATTGATATGTACGACAAATACATCCTTAAATTCCAATTTAAATTAACAGTTTTACATCATCTTATTTCCCAAACTCTAACATGCTTGGGTCTACACCTTTTGATATTAGGAAAGTCGAAGATGGTTCTTGATAGTTACGACAAGCATAGCTACCGAATTATTGGACGGGTTTGGAAATTATGGCCGGCTTGCACCTGCAGAGACCAGTAGTCATCATAAATGTCAATATTTATTTAAGTATGGAAGTGAAAAAATAATCCTGGATCCATGTTTTCATCATTAAATTAAAAAAATTACTGCTTGTACACTAATATATTTCTAAAAAAGAAGAGATATAAGTACTTGGCATCTTTGCGTTATTTCTCAGTTCAATCATTATTTAAATCAACAAGTTAGAAAAACCTACTCTGCGAGCGTGCTAAATTCCTAATTTCTAAACGTATTTTAAACAATAATCTAAAAATATAAAACAAAACGAATAATATCTTTATCCCTATAGTAACCAACATTATTCAATTGTAATTTGTAGCTGTGATATGAACAGATGGACGGACACAACGGGGATCCATATATAGTGTCTATAAACTTATGTTTAGAAATCTGAAAACCATATTATTTAGGGGAATAATAATAATAATTTATCTAAATATCCAAACTTCAAATATTATATTACAATCATTAATCATATGGTTTAACGTTTGGACCAATCAAAAGCTACTTTAAAAACAATTTTATATAAATTATTATTTTATATTTACTTATATAACATTGAATTATAATTTGGAATTAAATTTTCTAGTTTTTATTTGAGAAAAAATAATAATTAAAAATTTAAATAAATATATTTACTAGTAAATAGTAAGTTTAATAGTAGTTTACTAAATATTAATTTTCAATGATTATTTTTAATTCAATTTTCATTGAAAATTAAATATTTGTAAATAAATGTTATTTAATTATTAATAAATATTTTGTTTTTAACACAAAACACGAATTCGATCTTGAATAAACTTAAAAATGTCAATGTTTGATTTCCAATCATATTTAAATATTTGTGCAATGAGTTTGATTGACAAATGCTATGTGGGATCATTGCCTTCCCAATTTTATAGACATTTAGATTTTATGTAAGTACTATTGATCACAAATTTAGCTAGAATTGCCATAATTTTATCGAATACATTTTTATAGATATCTTTACGTTTATTAAATTATATTACAGTTTCAAATTCATTATAAATCAAATCAAATCACAATACTACATTAATTATATGTAGATCGGTGCACTATATATACTAGTGGACTGTATATACACGTCTCAAAGAATCATAAATCGGCACAATGATCGCGCCGCAATGATCCTCCGGTAAATTCATCACTGACTGAGAAAAACGTAAATTTAATATCTACCTTATATAGGTATGTTAGGTATGTCTATTTTCCTCGGGGGCAAAAAATCGTGTTCGACCATTTATATACAGTGCCCTATATAGTGGCTGTGACTGAAATAACGAAATTAATCATTAAATAAGCCGATAAAAAACGAAAATATTATAAATTAATCTTTAAAAAATGTCCGTAGATATAATAATATGGTGTTACACATTGAACTATATAAATAGCCTTATAGAAGTGAATAATGTAATAAAATATGGTGCACGGCGGGTAATAAACACGGAAGTATATTACAGAACACGTGTAAGAGATAGTTTTTTTGAACTCTGAAGCCAAAAATATAATTTAGCGAATATTATCAAAACTATATCTTACACCAAAAACCTTTTACTATATTGAGTACTGCAGGTAAGTTATTAGGTACCTATCTAATTATATAACAATCATTTCACTAGCACTTCGAAGTGATTTTCTATTTTAGCAAGAGGTAATATTAAATCTTAACGAAATATTTAAAGAAATTGAACTTTTTAAAATTATTTTATTGCGTATAATAATAATATTATTAATGATAATAATAATAATAATAATAATCGAATGGGCCGTGTAATTTAATTGATAGTACCTATCTATATGCGTCAATGGACGAATAACGTATATAGGTATAGGTATACGTATACCTACCTGATATAATATAATAATATGATATGATATCTATATAGAGTAAACAATATAAACGTTTATAATACTGTTTCACCGTTGTACACTAAAATTAGATCAAAACAAAAGAAACGCGTGTGCGTTAATCAATTAAAGGTTTAAATTTTAGATCTAAAAAGTTTTAAAATAATATTTGAATGATCTCGTGCCAAGCGGAGCCCATGTTTTCGCCCCCACGTTATTTATGTTTTTAAATGGAATACTAAATGACAACTTCTAAAGTTCGAAGCAGGTATATACCTACAACAGATTTCGATTTTAAAAATATTCGTAACGGTATATACACATGTTAGGTTAGGTACACTATGCACATTTATTGGCAAAAATATATTATAAAATATGTATACGGTTTCGATATAATATAATATCTCTGTATTAACGTACATCTTTTTTTTTTCTTTTTTTTTTTTTTTTTTATTCTGAAATCGTACTATTGTGGACCAAGGGGATACAGGGGATAACTACTACTACTACACAGCCGTGTTGCGTAGGAGTAGCTTAGAGGGCGGAGCAAATGTGCCGTGTGCAATGTTATAGTAGGGATAAAAGCAGTACAACACCCTGATTAAAGTTCGAGAACATTTACAAAAGCGAAGCCGAACACGCCAGTTGGTGTATCTTCCATTTACTATAAGGTGAGTACACGATTTTAAAATTTCTAAATTATATGTATTATTTACAATTTAATATTATACACTATAAAGTAAATACCTATATATTATACAGTATACATTATATTGTATAATAATAATTAAAAAAAAAAAAAAAAAGTTTTACATTTTCTGTTTTTAGTTTTTACTTTTATTTATTTTTAGTGCATTTTATCGTGTTTTATTTTCTATTTTACTTACAGTATTAAAAGTTCCGAACGTTGATTTGTGGTATTTAAATATTACAATAAAACGGTATTCAGTACTTATAATATAATAATCTGTAATAATTATGATATCCAATTATCATAACCCAGGTGAAATAATAGCCCTATATAGCCGTTGTGATAAACAAATTAGGTAGATATCAATTGTAGTTGTATTCGGTAGTGGTAGTTATGTGCTTTATATATAGTTAAAAGATCGGCCAAAACATGTAATCTCGTGAACATTTCATTTCAATTATTCGATAACATTATTTTCAAACAAATATACCATGTTATATTATAAATAGATTATATTTAAAAAAAATTTAAATTTGTAGGTAGTATATAGGTACCTATACTACCTAATATACGAGTCTATATAATTATGCCGTAAATTATTCGACCTGCACATCCTTTGGATTTTTTTCACGACTGATGATTTAAAAAACTATAATCATTATTAAATATTTTAATATTTATTATTTATAATGAAGTAACAAACTGCGAACTTCTTGAACAAATTAAAACGTATATTTCGAATTTACGTTATATTATGTGTAACCCATAGGTAATCTAGGCGTAGTATAAAAAAGCCATAATATAACAATATCACTTTACACACGTTGTTTTGAACGAAACTAATAATGGATTCTCTGAAATACAAATTCTAATAATAAAAACTCTTGTTTTTCGTTCGGAAAAAAAAAAAGTTTTTATTTATGTTAAGTAAACAATGATAAACGAAATATTTTGTTTTCAACAAAACAAATACCTAAGTAAATAATAATATGTAGATAAGCGTATTTGTAAAATATGGGTATTTAGTTGGTATAGTACCTAAACACACGTTTTGTAACATTTTTACTCATTTCATAGTACTATATAGTCATCAATCATCATATTAATATATATACCTATATTCTAACTCTACGGTTGCCTATTAACATTGATATGCACCTTATATATTATAATCAACACTAACATTTAAAATGCAATGATTCTCGTTTCATTTTTTTAATATTCACGTGTATGAGTCATTTGTATTCTTCTAAAAATGGAATGTAAATACATATATATATTTAGAGGCCATTAAAGACGTTTCTTCCATATTAGTATACGTTATACAATTTTCAACTTTCATCGGCCCATGTACATAATATATACGCACGCTATATAAGTAGGTATATCGTATATTTTCAATGGAGACTAGAAAAGCAAATATAATTGAGCAGATCAATTTTTTTCCCCAATTTTTCTTTAGATTATTCATTTTTGTACACGATATGTACCTATATATATATATTATATTTCATACGATTTATTTACTCGGGTAATGTGATATATTGTATAATGCACCGCAGTCTTCTATTCCTCATAGAAATCGTATTCTTAACAATATATATATATATGTATGCATTATAATAACTCACGTACGTTATGTCTCCATCAACAATTTGCGATTTCAGTTTATTTTTTCTCAGATCCGACATAAATATATATAGGTCAGAGTGTCCAGGAATGAATAATGGCCCGAAGCCAATAGTACACTCGTCAAGTATCGCCAAATGCTATAAATAAAAGTAGTCATACATACATGCATATTATATATGTGTCATTTTACTCCTCTCTCTCTCTCTCTCTCTACTGGTCTACAATATATATATCTATCGGTGAACGACTGGGCTATATCGAGCTGACATTTAAAAATCCTTATAAGACTACCACCGTACATCGCGACGGATCGCACGTGACATAATATAATTTAGAAAATTAAATTCCACCGATAAATAATTTATTGTTGGCCAGCCAATTTTCCGGTATTTGAATGAAAAACCAAGATTATATTTCTCGATTTTCACTAAATAGTATAGACACGCGAGTATGTATATAATATAATAGGTATAGTTTTTAAAATATTCAATATTATTTAACTTGAGATCGTATACACACGTCTAATTATTATAGAATCTAGCCAAATCTTCATAAATTGTAATAATAGATAATAATGTATATTATTATATTGTATTCGCTGAAGTATTTGTTCATTTTTAATTTTCATTACTTATTATGCTGTTAAATGTCATAATGTGCATAGCGCAACAACTTGATTTTTTGCACTGCAAAAAAAGCTATTATCGTTATGTTAGATTACATAACAGATTGACATAAGATACATTAGATAACAGCTATGCGTGTATTCTATGAATATATTAGATCAGCGTTTCTCAAACTGTGGGTCGCGACCCCCTGGTGGGTTCCGAGCTAACTTTTGGTGGGTGGTGAGAAATTTATGTTTTTTGAACTGTATAGACTTTATACTATAAATTATTATAAACCACGAAAGTTAGCTTTATAAAATGTCATTATTAAAGTATTTTTGTCTTTTTAGAACTACTTTTTTTTGTCCAATTAAACCATATGAGTCACGATAAATTTTCTGAGGAAAATTTGGGTCGTAGTGTTAAAGAGATTGAAAATAACTGTATAAGATTATTAAAAACTATATACCTAATATATAGGTATACTAGTAGATACTTTCTACCAATATATTATATTATATTGTACCTACTACCTATATTAAATTGACATTTTTTTTTTATTATGTTTTTCAGTTTTATTTGTAATTTGTCCAAAGCCAACAGTAAAAATGCCTTTCGTCCCAATTGAAAACCCGAAATGCCCAAAATGCTCGAAATCAGTCTATGCCGCCGAAGAGAGAATTGCTGGAGGATACAAATTCCATAAGATGTGCTTCAAATGCGGTAAGTTCTTATGCATATATATATACGAAAACGATTAAATTTACTAAAGTTCATGTGTTTTCCTCAATGTAAAAAAACGTTCGTATTTTATAAATTTAATTGTGGTGGTAAAAATGTATAATATAGAAATGTGCGGCAAGTTTTTGGACTCCACCAACTGCGCGGAGCACGACAAAGAGCTGTACTGTAAAAATTGTCACGGAAGGAAATACGGACCAAAGGGATACGGTTTCGGTGGTGGAGCCGGATGTCTGAGCACAGACACTGGTGATCATCTGTCCAGCGTGTAAGAAAAAAAAAATTAATGATCAAATTAATTCATAAGAATGGGTAATTTTCGCTAATAATTACTTATTATCACAACGATTTTTCCGAGGGACCAAGAGCCATTTAATGGTAGAAAATTATTTCTAATTATTTTTTTACCAACAACAGATTTTAAATAAACAATAAAATATTAGGTACTCGAATTTATGCCTAAATAATAAATATACATTTTTTTTTTTCCGGACAATACAAATATAAATCGTTCATATTATTTATGTTATTTTATGTCGATGTATCCTGCACTTAATCCTCATACGTATTATGTATAATATGTATTTATTAATGTTATAGATTTTCTACCATTAATCATTATAATATATATACCTAGTTAGTTATTATTGGCTAGTAGTCCCTACAGAGCTATCTTGTTCGATGATTTTCCGAAGAGCATATTTCAAATCGATAATGAAGTGTGTTTTTTTAACAGCCTTTAATGAAGAACCAACCCAATTAAATACCTGACCATCCGAAGGACCTACCTACCTATCAACCTATATTTATGTTTGCATGCAAGAGTAAAACTTTTTTAAATATTTGCTTATACATACAAATTCACCTCTCACTTCTGTTCGTTTTGGAAAAAACATTTTTTTTTTTTTTTTTTTTTTAATAATTATATGTTAAGTATCCAAGCTTGTACCTTTTTACCACACACATTAGTCATATGTACAGTGAACAGGCAACATGTATAGAAATGTTTTGTTAATTTTTCATTAAATTAATAATATTATTTCAAACAATCGTTTTTATTTTTTTCGTTTATCTGGCAGCTTAAGCGATGTTTTCGGCTAATCATAACCAATTATTTATATATTATCTTACTACTTTATCATTTTTTTTTTTTTTTAATTTTATAAATATACACACACATATATATATCTATAACAGTGTTTGCTTTGGAGAATACATATGAAATGTAAATAATAATATGTTTTTTTTTATATCAGACATAAGCTAGCTTATTCAAATTTTAAAATATATTAATATGATCTAGCATATGCTATAATTCCATTTAGACTGCGGATCAGGCCTGAAGCACGCTTAAGATACCAATCACTATTAAGATATTTTTATAGAATTATCATGTTAGACATGAAAGTTGTTATAATTACCTACTAAGCATAATGTTACGAAATTATATTGATGTAATGAGTCGAGTTAAGAGAGTTCATGGAATGCTATTGTTTCACTTCTAGAGTCCGAATGGCTTTAAATGGTGAGATTAAATTTTTTTAATTATCATATATATTTGCTCACATTATATATATTTTAGAACTCTTATGCTTTGCTTTTTTTTTGCTTTCACTAATGTATATATATATATATATATTATTAATATATTCTTCATGTCTATATTCTTATTTGAAACTTTCGCTTGATAGAATTATATTACTACATAATATTATATACATTTAACACAAATATTATATTTTATGAAATAACAATACGGAGAGGTGAACTTATATGATTTGTAAATATTGTTTTTACTTTTGTACCTATAAAAAAAGGTACAAATAGTAATTAATTATTGTTTTGTTTTTATATGTTTTACTTCAGCAAGCTGCACTTAATTGGATTGGAATCATTATTGGTTATGACTTATGAACATCTATTTTATTTATTTTTTTTTATTTCTTATTGCATTTCATCGCATTTATACCTATAACATAGCATATAATTTTAAATTTATGACGAAATCATGCTAAATACTTTAAGATAAATAATCTTACACTTTTATATATTAAACATGTTTTCGAAACTCGCAGAAATATTTTACTCTGTGTACATGCAATTAGATGTAATACGTCTGTGTTACCAAATCAAGTGTAGTTTTATATTCTCACAATGTTCAGTTTTAGTTCAAAAACGTTGTTTGTTGTTTTCATTGTTTTTCTTCTTCTTTTTTATTTTATTTTTTTAAAATATATATTAAATTTGTTTGCAATCTTATCTAACTATAACAAAAAACTCCAGTATATTAAAATATTTATGCAATTTCTATATATTTTATACGTTAAAAGAATGTATTACACACAAATTAAAATGCACAATACCATAAAAATAATAGTTGAATTAAGAATCGTATATTATAATGAACCTATGTGTTAAAACATTATAAATTTAGAATCTTAAACATTCATATATATATATTTATGGAACATAATTTTATTTACTATACTTATTTATTTTTTATTTTAGTTATAATTGGTAATGATAAGTTATTATATTATTATTATTCGATAGTATAATATATTTTATCTTTTAACATACACGGAATTTGTGTCTATTTTATGCACAACTATTTTAATAATGCCTATATTTAATGGTAAAAAAAAAAAATCACTAAAAATACTAATCAATTACTGTATTTTATTATTACATAATGAATTATATTTTACCTATATTGAATTTATTATAATTAATATTTACTGACTTCGTTCCAAAGAACAAAAAAAAAAAAAAAAAAAAATATTTTACAACGTTTTGATCGAGAATAATTATATTTTAGGTCATACTACCATAAACCACAACAAGGTGCTATGCTGGAATCGCGAGCTATTGCCAAAGCTCCCGAAGGTGAAGGATGCCCACGCTGCGGTGGATTCGTGTACATGGCTGAGCAAATGTTAGCCAAAGGAAGAGTGAGTATGATTTGATTCTAATCGACCACTATACACAAATCACAATTTTAATTAGATCTATATAGGATATGTGTCACTTGATCGATATGGTATTCTAGGGATACCACAAAGATTGTTTCAACTGTGTTTCGTGTCACAAAACTTTGAATTCAGTATTACATTGTGATGGACCCGATGATGAAGTGTACTGTAGAGGTGAATGAGATATGCGAATATTCGTGTTATATAATGCACAAGTCCCGGTTTGGTTGAAATTTACCTATACGTATTTCATTTTTGCTGACACTCCTTGCTCAAAATTCAGAAATTAATCGTATACTACATATTATTAATAATGTAAATTCAAATAGTGAGATATCATGAAACAAATTTAATGATATATATATATATATAAACACTATACTATAATAATATGATATAAAGCTAATACATGTTACCGTCTTTGAGTCTTGAATAACCATATACCTTAACTGCATGGTTTTTATTTATATCCATATATTTAGTCCTGGCATCGAGAGTGTTTCAAGTGTGCTACCTGCACGAAACGTTTGGATTCGGTCAATTGTTGCGAAGGTTCTGATAAAGATATTTACTGTAAAGGTATGTATCTCAATGTAATTTTCGTTTGCATGTTCTAACTTTTAACTTACGGATGTTTTAAAATCAGTATGTTATGGCAAGAAGTTCGGGCCTAAGGGTTATGGATACGGACAAGGAGCAGGAGCCCTTCAAAGCGATCCCGCTTATAATGGGTACGTATATTATTATTTAAAGAAAACATAAGAATAGATAAAATGTATATGATATAATATGTCAATACGTGTACACGTCTTATACTCTTATACGAAGAATATAATATTATAAACATATTTTAAAGGTATGTTTGCACTTTTAGTATTTTGGTGGTGGAAAAATAAATGTCTACATAGTCTCCACCATTTAAAAATAAAGTCTAAACACCGCAAAAGATTGTTTATAATAATAAGTGTTATCATAAAAAACGAATAATAATAATACGCACTAGCTTTGTATTGTTCAAGATCGCTCGATATATGTGTAGATTACGTATTTAAAATATTACTTAAAAGGATGCTATTTATAACACCCGCTTTTTAAAGGGTTCTGAATAAGCAATTTTTATAAAGTTTAATAAAAAATGAAAATCCAACAATTTAAAAACATTTAAATATATTTTTAAATTAATTGAAAAAATTCACATATACGAGTAGTACCATTTTTATTGTGGTGTTATCACGATAATTAAAAATCACGTTCACGCTCTTAATAACTTTTCCTATTGTAATCGCGGAGTTAAATTTATATAACATACGATCAGAATATTTTACTGTGTCCGAGCTTGGAGTTTTTTTTCAATATGTTTATTTGCAGTATGTATGTCAATGTCAAACATGAACCGTGACAGATAAGCCACTAAAATAACGAAATTTAAAATGGATACTAATATAACGTGGAAAGGAAGACTTATAGGTATAAATGAAATATAACAAGGATCTACCTAACTCACAAAATATTAAATAAAATAAAAAGTAAAAAGTAGAATTAAAGATTTAAAATCAGGTACTATCACTTATCAGGAGACAAGAAAACTGTCTGGTGTCTTTATCTGGTGGACGAGTTAACCCTATAGTCTGAAGTTTAGTCTAGTCCACGATCTAAGGCCCAGCTATTAGTGATGCAACTAGTCTAAAACCTTTAGGGACTTTACCCATATAACGTTGTCTAAAAAAATGTAAATATGTAAAAAAAAAAATTAACTTTTTTGTTGAATTACTTCGCCAAAAAACGTAAAATGATCAATTAAATATCTATTGTAAGATAATAATTGTATTTTTGAGGGCTATGAATAATTTTGGGGGATTTAGGCCCCTAACCCCCCTCTAGTTGCGCTTATGCCAGTTAACAGTGCTTAGTTAGTTAGTTAAACTATGATTACGTTTAATCAACGATTAAGATATTTAGGGCTTTGTACAGTGCCTGTAAACTGCTTAATCATTGATTAAAGGTTGGTCAATTTGTATGGAATTATCTTTGTTTTTACGATTAATTATTATAAACTTTCATTTCAATTTGAAATTTGTATGCTATTCTATATGAATTCAGTATACTTGTTTTAAGGTTCATTTGATTTTCATACTATTACTATATTACAACTATAATAATTGTATTGTTTTACTGATTATAATTTGTGAATAACAGTAGATATGTATAAACTCGATCCACTTTAGTGAAACCCGTAGTTAATAAGAGTGAAATCCGTCGCGCAGGTCCATCCCGCACCTCATCATATCACCCGTTCTATTTGCACTATTTGTTAATGGTATCAAAGATGTGGTAAAGCACTGTGAACTACTTATTTTTGCTGATGATATTAAGCTATTTCTCCGTGTTTGCTCCACTGATGATTGTGAACTGTTACAATATGATCTTAATTTTGTCGCTCGTTGGGCTCGGGGACTCGACTTGGAGCTTAGTATCCCTAAATGTCATACCATGACCTACACTCGTTCCTGCGAGTATATCATGTTTAAATACTCTGTTAACGATTTTGCTTTAAAATACTCAGGTGATGGTGTTATGGACCTTGGTATTACTTTTGATCGGTCGCTTACTTTTCAGACTCGTATCAAGAAAGTTACATGCAAGGCATTGAAGCTTCTCGGATTTATTAAGAGAATTTCAGCTGATTTAAAATTGTCCCAGTTCTCTTAAGACCTTATATTGCTCTTTCGTCCGGTCTGTTTTGGAGTATGGTTTAATTATTTGGGATCAATGCACACTTGATGGTAGTTGTCAGCTGGAAAGAGTTCAGCAGAAATTTTTGAAATTTGCCGCTTTTGCATTACACATTGAGTGCGCACCTCATGAATATGAACCTGTATTGCAGCGTCTTTGTTTGTCTACCCTGTGTGATAGGAGGAAACAGGATAATCTAACGTTTCTTCTAAACTCATTAATGGTGAAGTCGATGCCCCTGCCCTCCTATCTAAAGTTAATTTCAGAGTTCCAAATTTCTGTTCACCTTCCCCTTCCATATTCCTTTTTGCCACAATAATTATTTAACTAATTGCCCTACTGTTCGTATGATGAAACTGGCCAATGAGGAGGACCTACTATTCCTTAGTTCTTTGTGTTAATTTTTGTCTGTTTATTCTTAATTATTTGTAATTTTTCTTTTTAATTTTTATGTTATACTATACAATGTAATTGGGCTCGCCCCGTATTTAATATAAATATAAATAAATATAAATATCGGAACAGCACTAGGGCCTAGGCTACCAAACACAGCGACAATATTTATTGACTATTGTCATACACACATACAGTATATCCCGTTATTTTGGGCAATGCTGTATTATTCAAACCTGCGCGTGGCGGACGAGTTTTCGTCCGAAAACGGGTTTCACTCTTAACGCGCGGCGAGCATAATATAGGTATCTGAAATGATGGATTTTAACAATAACGACGATTTGAGAACGATTCTGATTTCGAAGATGAGGAATGTGACAACTTTGCATATTGATATAGTTTTATACTAATATAATATAATAATATAAGTACCTAATTACTATTTATGCAAATTGTAATTATAAAACATTTATTTATAAACGGTTCCGACGTAAATAAATTGTTCATTATCATTATCTTCTGTTATAAAATATACGTTTTTCTACACGTCGCAAAGAATCCTTAGGCTCCACGTCCTCATCACGCATGCGCACAGACCATAGATTATATATCATTTTTTCAACATTATACAGCTACATAATTTTTCAAACATAATGTCATTTCTTAAAAAATAATAGAACAGTAATATTTTATACCTATATATTTGCCTATAGTATACTTTTCCAATAGGTAAGCAGTTGTCGGTCCCTATACATAAATCTATATCGATAAAGCATGCATTTGCTAACTTGTCGATCGACGTTTTACCGATGTTTTAAAATGGACGAAATTATATTTGCATGATATTTTAATACCTCTATTGTTTTTATTTTGCATGAATTGTCTTTTTTTACACTTTGTTCATTGGAAAATACTGTGATTCATTTTCTATACATTTTTTTTTTTAACGATCCGACATATTTAAAAAATAAATGGACCAAGTCCGGCATTATATACTCACAATGTTTTTTCCATAGTTTGTTATTCAAAACGCTTCGGTCCCAGAGGTGTAGGTCACAGAGGTGCAGGAGGTCAGTCAATTGGTTTAACATGCGACCTAACCGACGAAATTGAAAGGTATTTAATGATCCCCAAAAGGTTTTACACTGATATCACTTCTTCTTCATAGCATGCGATCATCAAACAATCTTTCTTTTTTTTTTTTTTTAATAGAAATCGTTATTTTTAACAGTACTCGAACTGTTTATATAGTATCCCTCATATTTTGTCACGATATTTATCCTATAAATATAAAATTAAATGCACTGCAGTCTTATACCATACACAAACCGTTAGATTTTTAATTTTGTTTTATTACTTAAACCATAAACGAAATACGTATTTTTATTATGTTTAGGGATGTTAGTACTTCTCGTGCTCCCGTTACTGATACGAGTTCTATAATGGCGAAGCCAGGACAAGGGTGCCCACGTTGTGGAGGTGTAGTATTTGCTGCTGAACAAATGCTAGCCAAAGGAAGTGTGAGTAATAATTTTTTAATTACTGTATATGTAAGGTGAAATGTACACAGTGGCGTGCCTAAAAGTTTGTTATGGGATGGTCCGATGTTTCGATGATTATTATCAGTGATGGTAATGCGTTTTTTTTTTTTAATGTATAATCATATTAATGAATTAAAACGAGAAATACTTTAAACGAATTCTCATAGAACAGAATTAAAGCTGTACCCCAAAAAACCTTCTTATTTGAGTACGTCACTGTAAACATCACATTTATAATAATAGGTATCTATATAAGCATGTTAGGTACCCATTAATAATTATTATAATCAACTAAAATTTATTTTCCAAATAGGAATGGCATAGAAAATGTTTCAAATGCAAGGATTGCAATAAGACTTTGGACTCGATAATTGCTTGCGACGGTCCCGATAAAGATGTATACTGTAAGACTTGTTATGGTAAAAAATGGGGTCCTCATGGCTATGGATTTGCTTGCGGATCAGGATTTCTTCAGACGGACGGCTTGACGTTAGTAGAAAGATAATTAGCTATTGGCTTAACGATATGAGCTTACAATGAATAAATAAAGAACTATTCGTAATACATCAATTTAAATATATAGAGAGGATCAAATTTCGGCTTCGCGACCATTTTATAATCCGGATACTACATCTATTAAAGCTGCTGCAGGAGAAGGATGTCCGAGATGTGGAGGAAAAGTGTTTGCAGCCGAACAACAATTGGCTAAAGGAACGGTACGTCTTTCGAGTAATATATCACGAATTTGATTTTCCATCCTTATTTTGAAATCAAAATTGGCACAAAACTATTTCCTTTCTGAGCCTTATTTTATAATAATTAAGTATTGTGTTATTAAATAGTCCTATAAACCCATCTGACCTCTACATATTATATCATCACTCAATAATTAAAATATAAAACTCAATATATTATAATAATTAGCAATTTTTAAATTTTAAGAAAAAACATTTTAAAGCTTACTACATTTCAACTTAATTTATGAATCTTATAAGATTAAGAGGACGCCACACACCCGATTTCTAAGGGGTGTATGACAATTTAAGAAAAATGAAAATCAAACATGTTTATTATAGACTTAGTACCAGTTAGCATAATTTGAAGTACAAAAGTACTATTTCGAGTACTATTACAAAAATTATTAAAAAAACAAATTTTGTTAGTGTAGTCTTAAGGTTTGAAAAACTATTACTCTAACATTGCCATTTTCTAAAAAAACGATTTAAAAAAAAAAAACCACTAAAAAACATTTTCTAACGCACATAAATTGCATATCTGTATTTTATTATATCTATACTACAGTAATTTTGGTATAGAAAGTAATTTTCACCAGAAAAAAAAAACTCCATTGTCTATACTCTATATTATTATTATTATATTAATTTTGGTACACCACTAAATATAATTATTTATAAACAGATGTGGCACAAAATTTGCTTCAATTGCGCTACTTGCCATCGGCCATTAGATTCTACACTGGCTTGTGACGGACCCGACAAAGAAATTTACTGCCGTTCGTGTTACGGAAAATATTTTGGACCCAAAGGATTTGGTTACGGACACTCGCCCACTTTAATCTCTACCAAAGGAGAAACTACAATGCTATTGTAAGTACCTACCTTTATATTAAAAAATAAAAATAAATTATTCAAAATTAGATAGAGGTTGGTTTTGAATTTGAAAGCAATGGTGGTATAAAATAATGCATTTGGTAAACGATTCAGTAAGGGAAACTACCGATCGATTTACTACCTACATAATATGTAAAAATGAAAATAAATATAAAATCAAGTGTATTAACATATAAAACACATAATTCTAAATTATTATGTTGATTATTTAGGCTTGACTATTATAATGGTTATTAAATGAAAAAATATATGGTCAAATATTCAAATCAGAATTAATAGATTATATGTATATTATAGGAAAGGGACTTATATAATGTCATTAGTGGTGAAGGGGGGAGGGGTTACTCATTGATAATCATAATAATGTGTGTAGATAAAATACTTAATATATTCTTAAACATTTTAACAATGTATCTATGGTCATTATTAATGTGTATAAATAATATTATTTTATATATTTTTCTATAGTTCGGAAGCTAGACCAACATGTGGAATCAAGAGCAGAAATGGCAGCGGATGCTTGAGGTGTGGATACGAAGTTTATGCTGCCGAACAAATGATTAGTAAAAATAAGGTAACGGCATTTTTACGGTTTTAATAGGTACTCAATATCTATAATAATACTCGATAAAAATCTATAATATATAATATATAATCTAATATAAAAATTTTAATAAATTTACTTAATATAAATACTAAATTGGTATGTTTGTTGTATGCAATTAGAAGCAATACTAGCTATTTATTATACAATAGATACTTATTACATGATGTAAAGTATACTACCTATACAATTATTTTTTTTTTTTTTTTTTTTTTAATCAAGTCTTTAGATAACTTATAAAAATATCAAATAAAAGTTGTAACATGATTATTTTTAAAAACATATTATATTATCTTTATTCCAATAATTATCTAATAATAATTTATAATATCAAAAGGGAAGAAATCGATTTCTACGATACCAGCTATGTATTGTATTGTAATTGTCATGCACGATGCACATGCACTTATATAACTAACATAAACCAGTAAAGGGTTTGACGGAGAGATTGTTAGGGTAGATCGTTTTATCTCTTGAAACGTATTTTTTAAGAATTATGTGTCTGCATTATATATATTTTTTTAATTATGTCAATCTTTTTAAATAAATAATTTCAGTTTTTTGAAAATTTCCCCTTCGTTCAATGATCTCCAGATTCGTCACTATCAATCGACGGATGTAGATAGTGATAAAATAAGGGATGACTAAACATGCGTAGATGCATATAAAAAAAAATTATAATTATTTAAATTTTACCAAAATTTACTTAAATTTATCGATTTTTTACCAGTAAAATCCACATCTTTAGTTAAATTGTACTACTTATTTTAGTGATAAAAATTCAAAACCTAATGAAATACCTAATGACCTATCGAAATAATTTTGACCATGTATGTACCTACCTATATATTCGATTTTAAAATTGCTTTTAGTTTAATTTTTCACAAATAGCAATATATTACTTAATTATAACTAAACGAGTAGGTAATGATATTGATTATTAATTTTCAATTTATTTATATAGGTATGGCACAAGAGATGTTTTACTTGTGCCGATTGCAGCAAATCGTTAGATTCGACAAACTTGAACGATGGTCCAGATGGCGATATTTATTGCAGAATTTGTTACGGAAAACATTTTGGGCCGAAAGGTTGCGGTTTCGGTTTGGGCGCTGGTGTTCTGTCGATGACATAGACAACGATGATGATGGAAACGGACGTAAATCAAAGGCCGACGAATATAACTTTTAAACAAGCTCTTTTTGAACGTTTAATTTATGCTTTTT
This sequence comes from Pemphigus obesinymphae, assembly GCA_025469235.1. NCBI lineage: Eukaryota > Metazoa > Arthropoda > Insecta > Hemiptera > Aphididae > Pemphigus > Pemphigus obesinymphae. Next base: position 25,764 of record JAIPRL010001860.1, read on the forward strand.
TCTTGTAACATCAACACCCAACCAACACTAATTATTTAATAAAACTTAAAAAAAATAATTATTATCATGTTGTTTTTATTTTACAAAAATCTTTAATTGACCACTATTTATAAATATATATATATAGATACTTTTTATATTCTTAAAGCTACATTTATGTTATCGTATATAATGCTTCGAATTCTCCAAAAAAGGAATAATTCATTCATACAAATATAGTTATATAGGTATAGAATAATAGTATTATTGAAAATAAAAATTTACTGAAAAAATCGTATAAGCATTTCTCGTTTTTTCAACTTACAAACATTTGAAAAATGTACCTATGAAACAAAAAACAAATTGCAGATAACATCTAGTATGCTCTAACATAGCTGTATTTCGATATGATAATTTGTCAATGTTTATAATTAAAATTAATTTTTAAAAAAAAAAAAACGAATTTTCGAATAATTTATAAAATGTATTTGAATTTTGAACACTACGAAAAATAGCTAGGAATAAGTTTTAAAGTTTCATCTTTCTATATACGTATTTGTGATGTTAAAAAATTTAATTTTGAGTTGATATAAATGAGAAATGCAAAAGTAATATTTTCAATAACATTTTATAAAATACCTATGCATAAAAAACAACAATAATAAATAAATTATATTGACATAAGATCACTTATAAGTTATAGTTTATTAGTAGCGATGTTAGTAGCAGCCCCTAAAATATTCTGATTATCGTACTATGCATTTTATCCATTTTTTCTTTGAATGACCTTTTTACTTTCATTACCAATTTAATAATTGGTATATTTACTCTAATATTAATTATAAATAAACTGTAGTAAGAATGCGGTACATAGATTTGCTATGTTATGCGTATGTAAGACAGAGACAACAAACGTGTGGGTAGCATCCTTTTAATTGAAAAAAAAATAAGGACGGACTCTGAGCTTAGTTAAAAAATCAGAGTTCCAGTACATAGGCAGGCATTAGAGAAAAAGTAAGCCGTGGAGGAGTTCGTCCCCATACATCCCCTATGGCCCTATCACAAGTTTCTCAACCGGGGAAAATCGAAAATGTTTAAAACATTTTTCTATTATTATATAAGATGAATTTAGAATATAAAAAAAATTTTTTTTTTACATCAACGTCGGGTTACATATATATTTTCAAAAAAGCTTAGTTAAGGCATTCATCTATCAAAAAAATTGAACATTTATTCCTTTTAAATGAATTATCTAGGAAGCTGTACGTGTAAAACGAAATGTAGTTTTTATATAATTTTCAAACAAAATTTTTTATAAATTACCTACTAAGTACCTACCTGGTCAAAACGTTTTGATAATTGCACCTTGTCAATTATACGTCAATAAGTCAATTTGTCAGCGCTACTGTAAATAATGTGTACATTTCAAATCTCTAGCATTAATAGGTACTTTCTGATGTATAACAATTGTTAGTCATATTTGGTACCTATATAGATTTCCTGTTCACGTAAGAAAACTACTGGGAATATATGGAAAATTGTCTTTTTAAAGTATGAACTACAATAAGTTACCCATCAGTAAGCTTATACTTTCTCCATTAAACTTCTTTTACCTAAACTATAAAATTTGAATAAAAACGACTAGGTACAACGGAAAATCCAAAACATAATGATGAGTGGTAGAAGTAGATAGCAAATCGCCACTCCACTAATAAAATTAAATGTAAACAACTAGGTAAGTAACTATAATAACAAAAAAATTTATGGGTGTCGCATTAATTTCACCATCCTCTTAGGTTTTAGCCTTTCGCGGATAATGAAAATTAGGTATATTTTATTATCTATGATACCAATAATGTTTTAATAATAGATCAACTATTCAACATTTTATTTTATATCGTAATTATTATCTAAACCCCATTATGCGGTTACAAAAAAACATTCGTTTTCGTTATTTCACTATTTTTACATTTTTAAAAAATGTTAAATTCAAATTAAAACAAGACACTTAAACGGATTAAAAGCGTTGTAGAGGTACCTGTTTAACGGACGGCGCCCGGGCCGGTCTGTGCTGTTATACTGTTATAGGAAGCATTCCCTGCAGTGTAAAATCGAAAAATAGTGTGACACGCATTAGTTCAGGGTAAAATTTCCAAAGAAATCAAACGATAATATTTATACATAGATCTGAATTTGAATAAAAAGCTATACCTAAGTAATTTAATTTTGTTATTTTTATTTTTCCGAAAAACTGTTGCGTGCACCTCGATTTTATCATATTATCTGTGTATAAATATTATCATTCGCTTTCTTGCAAAATTCTACCTTAAACAAATGTGTCACACTATTTTTCGATTTTACACGGCAGGGAATACACCGTATAATAGCACAGACCGGCCAGGGAGCCGTCCGTTAAATACCCCTAATATAACGCTTTTAATCCGTTTAGGTGTCCGTTTTAATTTGAATTTAACATTTTTTAAAAATGTACAAATAGTGATTTATCTAATGATCACTATTTTTCGATTTTCTGGCGTCATAAAAGCGTTTTTTAGCTCCACAATGGCGAAAAGGGTAAAAATGGGTATAAAATCGAGTCATAATATATCATTTTATATTATATAGATATTCACAAGAATTCTGATTATATTTTATTTAATTTGAATATTTTTTCAGATATATTCAAAAACCTTCAATTTCATTCTGATTAAAAAAAAAAAAAAAATTATCATAATTTACATATCATACTGAACATATTATAATATGAGCAACCACACATTTATTAACACTCTGTATATCTGACTTTTTAGATTCTGAGCGTTACGAGGGCGCTAATGGTTTTACAATGTATCCTAGAAAAATCTTTTTGGCCAGAAGACTTGAATGCGGTGATCTAATTCACACAGACTTTTACTACATTATTTGGTATAAGATACATCAAAAATTCTAAACAATGGTCCTAGAATAGCACAGAACAGATAATAGGTACATATCCAGCAAGCGGCTGTCTCAATATAAATCAAAATATCATATAAATATAGACGGGATAGCAACTTTTAGTTTTTATGCTTAATTTACATCCAAAATCACTAATTAATTTTTAAATGATTGGAAAAATATGATAAAATCTTAGTTAGGGCCGGATTTAAGAAGGGGCCAGTGGCCCCGGGCCCCCACCACTTGGGGCTTTCACCAGCTGTGATAGAATTGCAAAGATTCTAATTGTAGCGGAAAAAATTATTTTGGAAAAAAATATAAAATAATTTATATTTTTCATAATTCTTAGTTTAACTCCTCCCATTGAAGTATTTGAGTGTTTAAAAAAAATTTAATTAAAAAAATTCAACAGTTCAAAATGTTATTAATAATATACCTACTGGGTTTATGTATTTTCGCAAGTTCATACAAAATTCCATAAATTATTTTTACGTCGTAAATACGATAATAATATAACACCAGCACCCACAGACAATTGACCTTGTATATGTTTTATATTAATTTTTGTATAATACCTATATTATTATGATTTTTGTTTGTCATTTATTTGACCATAGCGCATAGATCATCGAATGACATATATGCATGTGTGGCTTATGGTTATATGGTCATTATTTAAAAGGACGCTACACACTCGTTTTTTAAGAATTTGTGTATATAGGCAGGCAATTTTTAAGAAATTTTTAGAAATATAAAAATATTTAAATACAATTTTAAAAGTCATTTAAAATTGTTCCCGTGTCCACCCCTTTTTATTGTGTACCTAATCACGATATTTATTATAAAAACGCATATTTACGCAAAAGTGTTAAAATGGGTTTTTAAAGTAATTTTAGGATAAAAATACCTATTATCAAATCAATAAAGGACAATATTTAGGAGTGAACCTCGTTTCAGTTTTTTAATTAAATACTTTTAAAGAAAGTTATTGTAGTTTTAAAAACTTAATGTTTTTGACTTTTTCAAGCTTTCATCAATTTTTTTTTTCAAGACAAAAATTAACAATTCCAAATAAGATTCACTCCAAAATTTAGTCTTCTATCGATTTGATAATAAGTATTTTAACTCTAAAATCACTTTATGAATCCGTATTAACGGAGTTTTGAGGTAAACATGTTTTTATCACTGAAAATCATCGGTATAGCATCCTCTTCAGTAAAATATTATACAATTAATTATAAATCTGCTTTCATAGTCTATGCGATTTTTTCATGAGCGAACTCTATTATTGTATTGTAATCATGAATATAAAACAAACAAAAAAAAAGTAAAAAAATATAATTTGTGGTGAAATGTAAAAAAAAAGTTCTTGAATTTTTATTTTAGTTTTTAAATATTATACCTATTTTATATAACATACTTAACTACATAATAAACATGTAACAATTACAACAAAGTACCTACAAATCTAATAATTTGATTGTGATATGTTTTTATTAAATTTAAACAAAGATTAAAGAGGTAAATAAAGTGTTTTACTTTTATTGACGTCGAACGGTGTTCAAAAAATAATATTTTTATTGATAAAATAATAAATTTCTTTATTTAAACATAAAATATATATTACAAGTATATTGTTTACAGAAAAAAAAACGAAAGTTTTATGAGTAAAAAAGCTCGATATGGTTAATTGAAAATCAGATTGACATAAACTTCAACGTGATTAAACGTACCTAATCAAACTGGAGCGCAAAAAAGAAAAGACGCATCTGAAAAGGCCATCATCATACTTTGGCCTCGGGCCTCCACAACTGTAAATCCGGCCCTGATCTTAGTTATAGTGATTTTTTAATTTACCGTATCAAGCCCATTAAAATACATACCTACCTAGGTATTTATTACATACAAATCAAGAATAAGTTGAAAATGCAGCAAAAGCACAATTTACCTACCCATTTCCCTTTAATACCTACCTAAATGTGATCAGGCTGGTACCTACTTTTAAAAAATTATTTTCTGTTTTTCTATTTGTTTTTTCTCTCATAAACCTGGACCACACTAAGTGAGAAGAAATTGTTGAGTTGCTGTGAATCACATTTTTATATACACAATACACATAAGTACAAAAAAGCAAAGTCTTGGTTTAATAATAATAAGTTAGATAATAACGTACCGTATGTTACAAATTTCAGATATACATATTTACTCGTAATCCCGTATTAATAATTATTATATATGCACTGTATGTACCGTATGTATGCACTGTCAGATCATGATACTGATAATATAATATATTGCATTCTTACTCTATACATATATCAATAGTATAAATATTAGAATATTATTGTTATACTATATACCTTTTTGTTATAACTTGTACCTACTTACTGCATAAATAGAATATTTTCAATGTGGGTTCAACATAATTTCTCAAGTAAACACATGCTTTATTTGTAGATTATTCCTCTATGATTAAATACTTCTAATTAATGTAGGTAACATAAAATATTGTTTTAAATTATATACTTTTCTTTTTGATTTTAATTGAGATTTTAATATTGATAATTAATAAGTGAAGAGTGATAAATAATTAAATACAATTAAATATAATACATACATACATTTAATCAAATTACATCAAATAAACTAGACGTAACATATGCAAAATTCAACCCTCATTTATTTATATACATAATAATTTTGGGATGGTTTTCATACAAGTATAATATCAAGAGTATTTAATTCATAATTAAAAATACGATTTACAATTTCAAAAATAATTCGTACTTAATTTGATAGAATTTTTGTACAATGTCTATTTTCATTACTTTACAGGTTTCATCTGCCAAAGACCATCATTCAAGTAGTGACAGTTTTCAATACCAACTCCTTTATTTACTTTTAATCTGAAATAATAAAATACATTTTTTTAATGACCATAGTAATTTCATATGTTTTCTGTTAAATTACATATCATCAGTAGAAAGACTAGTAATTCCAATGGCAAGAGCGTGTTGTTTTCCTTCTGCCATTACAGCCTAAATAAAAATTTGTTAAGGAAATATTCAAAAATATTACACAAGAAATAATAATACACGTGTATTAGTCTCCATAGTAGTCTGAAAAAAATCATTTACCAGTAATACAATTATTAATATATTACACACATTCAGTATTTATTTATTTATTTATTTATCAGTATTTACGCCGGTCGGCATTAGACAAAAAATAACATATACAGAAAAAACATACATAGAAAAGAGTAACAGTGAGTAATTATAATAAATAATAAATAGTTTTAAAACAAATTGAATGTATCGATAAAAATGTAGACAAGATTGAAGTTGTAAGCTAAGGTATACTATTATTAACATTGTGGAGCATCTTACGAAGTGGATGATTGTAACTGTAGGTTGTGGAATGATGGGGAATATAGAACTGAACTTGGTTTCGTGAGGCAAAAGACGGTACTTTGAACGAGATACGTGCAAGTAACTCTGGGGCATCTAAAGTACCCTTAAGGAGGGCAGATAAAAAATTAGAATCTATTTTAGTTTGACGAGAAGAAAGAGAAGGTATGTTAAACAGATTACGTAACTGTTCGTAATCATGGTTTGGAACATTAACTTTGAGAATGTACGCTGCGAAGGAGAGAAATCGGTTTTGTACCCTTTCCAATCTATGCTGGTCTTTAGCATGGTAAGGATGCCATATAACTACACCAAATTCAAGAATCGACCGGACAAGCACAAAGTATAGAGAACAAAGACAGTTTACAGAGGTAAATAACTTAGTGTTACGCTTGATAAATCCAATGACTTTAAGTGAACGGGTTACCGTAATGTCAATGTGTTGACAAGAAGATAGAGAAGATGTAAAGTGGATACCAAGATCTTTTATTTGAGTAACACGAGCAAGTGTAGAACCATCAATGGAGAATGTTCTATTAGAGGGAATACACGATCTAGAAAAGGTAATTGAACGACATTTGTCTAAATTTAAAGTTAGGTCTAAACGAGTTGCCCAAGTATAAAATATATTTAGTTCATCCTGAAGAATAAGAGGATCAAGTGTAGATTCAATCTTTAGGTATATTTTGATGTCATCAGCAAAAAGTAAGAATTTTGCCCTTTTAAAGAGCATATAATAATATTGATATAACTATTGACAATAGATCACTAGAAAAATATGACGCAATGTAACATGTACACTACATAAGATAAATATAACTAAAAATTAGTTTCAAACAATAAAATTGTTATAATAGGCCATCACAGTTCAACAAATCTTATTACACCTTCAATAGTTGATACAATTAAGGATGCGCAAGAACGAGAATACATCGATAAACGATATTTTATAGGACTCAAAATATTGATGAATTTTTAAATATACATTATATTGTATAGATATTATATAATATAAGAATATAATATACCTGTTAAATTAGTTTGATATTATAACCAGGAGATGGAAGGGTGTACCGAATTACAAATTTCGAGAACATTTTAATCCTTTCGGTAAGCTTATGCACAATACAACATACTTTTTTTTTAAATGGCAACCCCAATTTTTTTCTACACATTTGGATGGATTATTTTTTTTAAACTATTTTCGTCTAAAAAGTTCTTTTCTAATTCAAAAATTGACAATGTCTAAATTCAAATTAACGAATACCTAAGGCATTTTTATGAAATTTAATTAAATTTAATGAAATTGTAACCATGTTTATCCTAAACTCGAGATATTTCCGATAGTCTAATATTATTAAAAATGAACATAAATAAATAGGTAAACAATAATTTTAGACATTTTTAATATAATATAAATAACCAATAAGTGTTATCTAGTAAATTGTTCAAAGTTTCTGCATTATTCAAACATGATTCCATTCCATATATCTCAAAAATTCTGGTATATTCTTAATTGTAAATTCAAATTTAAATGTACTCTAATATTGTTAATTTTTGAATTAGAAAAACATTTCTTATATACGAAAATTGTTTTTAAAAATTATTTTATCCTTCTATAAATAGTAAACAAATATATAAATTACTATATTTGTAGGAAAAAATTGGGGTGGCCGTATTAAAAAAAAGTAAGATGTATTGCGCATGCATATACTAAAAGTGTTGAAATGTTAAAATGTATTAAATTTTCAGTTAAAAATGAAAATTTGCGATTGAATTACAAAAAAATATGTATATTTCGGTATTCCTTTTTACCTACTGAAAACCCTATTTCAATTCAAGGTCATCAAGCAAGTCATTAGTGGTACCTTTTAATGTACACACATTGTATACTGAATATTAGGGTGATCCTTAGTTATAGGAGAAGAAAAAAACTTTAATATTTTTGATGCCAGACCACTTCATTTTTTTCATTATTATAAGAAAGTAATTTGTGTTAAATTTGGTGATTATCATTTAACAATGATTTAATTATCATTCACACCTTTCCCGTGTCGCAAAAGGGTTGAAAAATAACCAAAAATAGTAATTTTATGGTTTTTTAAGTTTAATTCAAAAACTATATTACTTAGCATAAAAATTAATATAATCTTCATTTTAGATATTGTTATTGTCTTTAAAAACTATTTTTACAATGCCTCATCTTTTGGAAAAAAGCCCGAATTCCAACAAGATATTAATCTGATTGAGTGAAGAAATTAAAAAAGAAGTATGAAGTATAGTAGAACGTTGAAAAGAGTAAAAATCGAGAAAATAAAAGTTACAAAACGAAGGTGAAGGAATTTGAGGAAGATTTGGACAAGTTATTTGATATTGCTCATTCAAATGCATTTTAATTATTAAAAAATGAAGTGGACAAATCATTTTTAATCTCATAAAGAAAGCCCAGTCATCCTGGTTTCATGTTGATATGAAACAAAAAAGAAAAACTATACAAATGGAAATGGAAATTACAATGAAACAAAAATATGATTTAAAACATTCAGAACCTGCTCTGGGTTTAAATGTTGGGTTCAAACAACAAATGTTACAAAATAACTTATAACAGTTGTATGAGTATTAATTGTAACATTTGAACCATTTATGGTACTTTAACAACAAGTGCATCACGCTTTCTATTTTTGATGAAAGAATTTCGCCAGAAATTAGAAAAAAAATGACAGTAAAACTTATAGAATACGAAGAAATTAATCTATTAAGTGGTGAACAAGAGAAAGAAGACTATGCACAAAATAAATTAGTTTTAAAAATTGAAAACATTGGTGACTTTTTGACAAAAGATTTCTCTACTTATTTATTAAATAAACAATCTTCAAATTTATTTTAAAACTTGGGATAAATACAACATTTTTTGAAATGGATCCAACTAGATGGAAGAAAAATACCTTCTACCAATCCGGAAAGAAATCGATTGACACTTTACATATAGTAAATGATACTAATGAAAGGGGCATGAAACTCGTGGATGAGTATAATCAAAAATTCAACAAAAACGAAAATCAAAAATAATCTTTATTACAAGTTAGTTAAAATCTGTTACTCGTATAAAAAAAATCAAAATGTTTGATATCTCAATTTATATAATTTGCCTTTCATTTTCTTTTTTTTTTTGTGAAGGTTATACAAAAATATAGAAGCACATATCCAAAATCATCAAAACAAGATGTGAAGTTTCCATTTTTATTGTAAAAGAAAAACTGAACTGTAATCGTTGAATATTAAATAAATCCATGTGTAACATCATAAAAACAGTGCATCAAAAGAAAGTTTTTACTTATAACTTGTTTTTTAGAAAATTTAACTTAATATAATTATTATACCAATAATTTTATTATATCTTCAACTGTATGACAAATATATTTAAATAACCGTAAAAAAAAACAATTTTGCCAAATAAATTAAATGTATTGTAATTTATTAATTTTTTTAGAAAATAATAGATTTACAAGAAATTTTGTAATAATAGTTTTTAAAGACAATTTTCATATCTAAAAGTAAGATTATATTAATTTTTTATGTTAAGTGACATATTTTTTAAATGAAACTCGAAAAACCTTTTTGGGCATAGGAAGAGGGGTAATCAACACCAAATTTAACACAAATTACTTTCTCATAGTAATGAAAAAAAATGGAGGAGTCTTGTATCAATAATTTGAATGTTCAAAAATAAGGACCACCCTAACTAATATTTAAATACATTAAAAAATAAAATAGGTCTAAAATAAAATAAATTATTATAATTTACTTAGGAAGTAATATAACGAAAATATTAATATTTTTTTACACACTCGGCAATTTTGTTGTAATTTACAATATATTTGTATTATTTCATATATAGGCAACTTATAAGACAGAAAGAAAAGCATAAAGACGAATGACAATTTACAAAACGCAGTACGATAAAAAACAGTGGGCAAAATGGCATTAGTTTTTAAGTATTAATTGCTATCCGCTTGTTTCTAGAAATAATTTTCTTGTTTAAAATGTCTTCTGAAAATATTCATATATCACTGCACATTTCATAATAAATATCATGGAGAATATGGATTACACATAAATATATTGAAACTTCCAATACATTTTCTTCTAATAAGATAAAACTAATTATAATTTTTATCGACAACGAAATAATATTACAACAATATTATTATACATTTAAGCTAAATCGTGAAATTATATCCATAATAATATTGTGTTTTATATAGTTTATGTAAGAATATATATTGATACATCAGTACAAAAATATCGATGCAATATCTTCAATATATTAAATTCACAATATTGATATATTTAGCACATCCCTAGATATAATCATTTAAAACTATAAACCCAATAATCGGTGAATGGTGCAATATGCAATTTAAAGGATACAACAATTGTATTTTGTGGAACCGGTTCAATTTTGGCTCCTGGAGAAGTTAAACCAGGGCACATAATGTTGGCACCACTCATAACAAATTTAATGGCACCCAAGTCCACTTGTTCTTTAGGAAGGAAAAATGGATCTAGAAATAAAATACATATTATAAATTTAAATATAATCAATAAGTTCAATAAATTGACTTTCGTCACGGCTCTAAGAAGTATCGCAAGTATTGGTCAAGAGCCTTAACACAGAAGAAAAAAATTAATATAATAATGATAGTGTTATGATAATAGCGTTATTGGTGACACGAGCCATATTCAGATGACCAGTTGAGAGGCACCAGACAATATTTTTACTTGAAAAAATCATGACTTGATTGGGCACCAATATTTGAATGTTTAACAATGTTTAGGCACTGGTTATAAGTATGTATTTATATATTAAATACTTGTATAATCATATTTTCTCAAGATATTTAGATATATAATTTATTAAAATTAGTAGTAAACCATAAGTATTAAATCTAGGCACAAGTGTTTCAAATGCTGCACATTTAATTAATCTAAACAGGTACCTATAAAAATAAATATTTTAATGCCCAAACATGACAATACTTTATATTTTTGGTACTTAAATATGCCATGATAGGGTCACTATATGTTATTCAGTCAGACTAAGAGTGAGCAGAAACCAATACTTGTTTTACCCCACCACAACATCGTCTATTGGCTACGCGCTGCCTATAACACATGTTGGCCACACCAAACGGCAGGTTATATACCGTTATGTTATTTTGTAGTAATTATGACGTGTATAATATAATATTGATAAACATCAAATGATATTCTATTTTCGACAGTGTGTGTCTCTGTCATTTTTATTTTAAAGTCGGTACTCTGTTTGATCACCTTATATTATATACTCTGCGCTTTTTTGTAATTTTATTTAAATGCACTTTGTATACTCTGCAATTTTTCCACAGAGAGAGAATAGCCATCAAAGATAACAGAGAGACCCAAATTTTTCGTCATTTGTATGCACGGAACACTCCTAGTATTTCAGAGAACAGAGTATAGTGCCTAAACATCCAATATCCCAGTTGAGTGCAGCGGGTTAGTTATTATTATATTTTTTTGTTATTAATAATTTGGAAGCCACTAAAATATTGTGAAAAGACAAAGGAGCCATGCATTAAAAAAGTTTGAATACCTCTGTAATAGGTTATAAAATAATATATTTACATTTATGAAGAAGCTTCAGTGTTGGCAGCCATGGTCCATTTCTATGGCGGAAAAATAAACAGTCACCAGCTGAATTGACAATTATTTCAATGTGATCTTGGCTATATAATTGTTTTAAATACATTTAAAATTAATATTAAGAAATATTATACCTATTATACTTACCACTTTACAATCCTTAATGCGTCTTTTTTAGGTAATATCATATCTATGTACTCCTCGAGAGTTGGATATTGGTCAAGAATTTTTGTTCTAATACCTTTTTGAACCGACGATTTTAACTGTTGTATACCAATCACACTATCCTTGTCATCAAATCTAAAATAGTCATAATTTAATTAATTACGATTCATATAAATATTAAATAAGTAAATAAGTATGTATTATAATATATTGAGTAATATAGTAATATATCTAAATGATCCTATTCGCAAATTATTAAACATGAGCCAGGTCAATGTAAATTATGTAATTTTCTTGATATTTTTTTCGTACACATTTAAAATATATATACCTAGCATATATTAGGTATTTATATTTTTTTGTATATTGTTTAAAAATTGTATAGATATGCATTATACATTTTACAAATTTGATTAACTAAATCATGTATATTTAAACAAATGGCCATAATGAAAAATAATGTAATACATTTGGCATATTATTTTACGAGTTCTCAACAGACTATATAAAAATTAATAAACTGCTTGGATTTTAAATGATCATTTGAACACACTTGTTTCTTTAAAAATACATTTTACAACGTAAAACAAAAGGTAATATATTTACTTTTTAAACATGTTTTATAGTGTTAGTCTTAATAAAAAATTAATTCAAAATAATAATTTAAAATGAAAAATTCTAGAATGTAAACCACCGGTAAACAAGAAATATATCTAAAGGCTAAACTTGAAATTATGTATACCTAATGGCGTGTTGATATCAATATTCACATTTTACAACAATCGGCGGCGATAAGACCAGTAATGATAAAACATGGTTACCACAACCACGGTACACTGACAACAGTATTTACGTGGGCGTCGCTATCAGTCATTTGCTGTCAAAGCTTATCAGTTCACAAAAAGGTAAAACTCAAAATTTTGTGCTTCCGTTTGTTTCTATACCGGGTGAAGCTCTAAAGACATAGTTTTAGTGATATTTAATACATTGATGTCCATAAACCATTTATTTATTTACTTGCGTTTTTATACTTAATTGTACTCTTGTTCCATGGCTGTTTAACTCGTACTACCCTATAAGGATCTTGTCTCCTGTGCCGACTTGACAATAATATATTGTAAAATATTCACTTGTGAAGTTTATAAGTCGTTTCTTAATAATAAAGGTAAGTGTTAACTATTGCCTGACCAACATTCTAGGCTCACAACTATTTCAGGCGTATTAGACATGGTATATACATTGATTTAAGGATCAGTTTTTATTTACGACCAAAAAATGGGCGTAGTATTATATTACAATTTTTTTATCTTTACAACTGTAACTATAACTGTTTTTTTCTTTTTTAACACTAGTTATTGCTGTTCCGGATAAAATATTTCATCAAACTAGTAGGCAATATAATTCATTAATTTTTTTATACCTATAGATAAATAATAAACACTACAATTTTTTAAATGCTTACCATTTAAATGGACTAATATAATTATAAATATATTTGTGATTAATTATTTGTTACATCTATATTATATTAGATTATATTTAGATAAATATTACATTTTTATGGATTCTTTATATTATAGGTATCATTATTTATTTATTATGTAATATGTATAGGTTAGGTTATCATCTAAAGATTTAAATAGTATAAAAGTACCATAGATGTCACTAAGATTTTTATTTGGTAGTGCCAACAATAGAAATCTTAACGAATCCCCAACTCAAAATTTGATTAGATCACAGTTAATAAAGTTTTTTCATAGAAAATAAATGAACAAAATATACGTAATGAAAATAAATCATACAGGTATATCAGATACTGAATTGGACTGTCAGTATGCAATACGTCTACCGTCTATATCAGTTAATACGATACAGTGGTGAATTTGAGAATTCATCTCAATAGGGATAATATTTAGGTCATACTTACCTATTGGTATAAGGCACATACAACTAGGTATACAACTACCTATATAATATATTTATATATTAATTATATTATTAAAAATAAAATATATTATTCTATGCAATTTAGATTGTTTGTTGAATATTTTGTTTATTTAGATACCTATACGTACATTGATAAAACAATTTTTATAACCAATATTTTGAAAACGCATATTCGGTGTAAGCTTCGAATTTATATTATGCGTTTATTATTTGAAAGTATGCGAGAAAATAACCATAGTACCTATTCGATTTTGAAAAATACGTGTTTTTCCCATTTTTACGTAATTTGTTCGTTGTTTTTATTAGGTAAGTGTGAAAAAAATGATTGAAAACTCGAAATTGCTCTTTGCTTGTAGTATGTAAAACACATTCGGGTCCACGTAAAAACCTGGACTGTAAAAGTCTGGAGATTACAAATCTGGATTTTTAATTTTTTTTATCAGACCATATGATGGTTCTCGGAGGAAAATAGGTTATTTTGTAAGAGTTGACGCACGTGATGTTTATACGTCTCGGTGATAAAAATTATTATATATAAACTATATAATATTATTACAATGATAATATTAATATTATACCTCTACAAATACTAAACCACTAAAATAAAAAAATTTAATCATGAATAACGAATAAATTAATTACAACTAACAAAATTTAATCATAACTTACGATTAGATGAATCATCAATTAATAAAATATTATTTAAATAAAAATGTATTTGAATAATGCCCGTGGTCGTAAATGTTCGTGTTTGGGAGGCTAATATGCTGTACACTATACCTAAACTATTATGACGCAGCGGGGGAGGGGGGATTTTCGTTACACAAATTATCATAATTTTTATCGCCGAGACATCCACGCTTAAACTCTTACATAATAACCTAATTTTCCATATTAATAATCAACTAATCAAAATTTAATAATCATATAGGTAGTTTGCAGTTTTCAAAAAAGGATGTCGGCATGCTGATTCTTAAGGAGTAATGTATAGGCAACTCTATAAATATTTCAAGAAAATTACATTTAATGATTTTAATTTTTTAAATACGATTTAATTTACTATGTCATATAAAAAAATTTCCTTTAAATTCTTTTGAGCTCTCTCAATACTTCACTTACAATAGTAACAATAAATGATTTGTAATTATTTTAATAGAAGAAATAGCTTTAACTGTAGCTTTTCGAAGAATATTAATAAACTAACATCCGTGTTATAAATGTTCACTTTTTTCATTTAATATAATATAATAAATAATAATGGATTCTATATATGATAAAACCCGGTTTTAAAAAATATTGTAAAATTGGAATTAATCAAAGCGCAATTTATTGAAAGTTTAGAAACTAAGGTCTTATTTGTTAAATAATTTAATTTTTTGATAATTTTGAGATATATATATATTTTTTTATTATTGAAATCCCACAAAATTCATCTATATATAGATAAGTTATTATAAATGATAATGAACAAATTGGTTATCTATATCCTTTGATAATATTGCCTGCAAGCACAGACTATATTTATTATTAATTGCATATTTCAGTAATATTTTTCATGATTTTCATGAATAGATCACACTGAAAACACAAAACGAGGAAAAAATGGCAGGAAATTTGACTCATACCATGCAAACGACGTGTAACGAAAACATATTTTTGTAATAAGTAATCGATTAAAAATAGTTTAATTTTACATACGAGTAGGTATATGCTGTAATTTTGATAATGAAAAAAAAAGTCGTTGACCCAAATTAATATTTTTATAAATTTTTTATCTCCCTCACTCCTCCATGTGTAGGTAACTACATACCCACGTTATTGACGCCAATCTGCGCGTGATGCTATTCTGATAAAAAAAAAAAATGAAATAAAATATCAAGTACAGAGGAACCTCGTGTAATTTCAGAAGTCATCTGGACTGTATTGTCTTTCAATTTATGAAGTGAGCGACTGCAGTTTTCCAAACTTGATTTTCTTTAGTTCCCAATCTTTTATCTACTACAATCATATTCATATAGTGATCTGTTTTTCAAATTGAAACTTGTGACAACACTTGCAGTAATTACCAAATATCTGCCAATTGATATTGTGAACACATTTTGAGTAGGTAGAGTTTTCTAATGGAACATTTATTCTAATTAGTATAGATACCTACACTAAGATTGTTAATTTTTTTTTTCTTTAAACCTAAGAAAACACAAGAGAAACTTGGCATAGTCTGGCACGTATAACGTAGTTCCGACCATAATCAGTACCTACTATATTATAAAATGAGTCATTATTTTTTAAACGTATCTACCTATACTATTTACAATAATATAATAGTAATAAGTTATATAAACAAAACTGTACACATATAGAAGATTAATAATTATTTGTAAATTAAAATAAAAAATTAGGGAGGTAGTCGAACTGAATTTTATAATAATAAATTAATATACTTTTATCATACAAATATTGATACCTTAACCTATGTACCTATATTTATAATTATAGGGGAAAAAAGATTAAAAAGAAATATTATGTTTATAAATAAAACACCACGTTACGGCATAGTAAATATTCTCATCTTTCATATTTTGTTAACATTTTTAATCTGCGATTACTAGGAGAAAAGTTGTACACAGAAAGCCTTAACACGTTTTTAATGTCATTGAAATTTGTATGTAGCGTGCTCTTAGGTATCCAAAATCCAAATAATTAACCATACACCCAAAATGTTCTTATTTTGTAGGAATATTTATTATTTTGTATTTGGTTATTTTTGTATTTATACAATATATTCTTTTAGGTAGGTAAGTACCTATATAATATATACTTTCACTTTTAGTATTCATCTACTTTTATAATTTAATATCTTGCCCTCGACTCACATTTGTATTTATATTTCTTACATTTTGCTTCTCATTTTAACTTTCAATTTTATATTTTTTTCCTGCGGGTTTCACTCTTAATGGGCGATTATACTTAAGAGGATGTCGTTATACTTATAAATTGTCAATGAAAAACTTGCATAATTATCATTTTTCATCAAATAACTCACAAACATGTTAGAAATATGAAATAAAAAGAAAAGTCGTAAAAAATCAATCATAACTAAAAACATATTATCTAGTGCTCTATGTAGCCTTTTTTTTTTATGTATTCGATTTTTTTTTAAGATTTATAGTTATTAAAAAAAAAAAAATTAGATTTTTCTAACAACTTATAAAACGTTCCAAATTACAGGTATCAAAAATTGGCTATCTAGGACGCTAGATAATTTTGTTCTCTATTATTTATTTTTTATTTCATATTTCATACGATATTCTCAACTTGATAAAAAAAAATGTGTAAAACGTACCAATATATTTTTAAAACAAATATTGTGATTACGATTACACTTACGATGAAAAACGATATTGTCACAAGACTATTTTTAAATTAATTGATTTTCATTTTTCTAAAAATATCTTTAAAATTGCAACCGTATGACATTAAATTCAAAATAAAAAGTGATGCAAAGCTAATAAATAAATCATTAATAAAAATAATAAATAAATTGTGTATGACACTTATATAATTTTACTTTTATTACCAAATAGTATAAAAAAGGTCACACGTTTAGCAATTTGGCTGACTGCAAACTCTTTCTCTAAAATACTTTTTAAAACTGTAAATAAGCAAAAAAAAAAAACTAAAGGTCACACGTAACAATTGGCCGACTGCAAAACTCTCTTTTGAACACACGAATGGCTGACTGACAATTCGATTTGGTCGACTGAATGAATTTTGGGGGGGGGGCAAATCGCCCCTCCCCCGCTGGTTACGCCCCCGTATGTAGGTAAAATGAATATAAATTGTGAAAAATAATTTATAAAAAAAGAATATGTGCCGAGAGTATTCAAAAAAGGTTTTAAGTAACAACTAGTTTCGATCGTACATCATCATCAGGTTACAAATGAATAATAAAAGAACAAAAAAGGAATACAATAAAATATGAAAATTAATGAACATAATACATAGATAGGTATATTATAACATATACAATATATGTATTGTACTTATTTATAGTATATATATATTACATTGTTATTTTTTATATATATTTATTTTTATTTTATACATTATGAAAATATAAATTGATTTCATAGAATCGAACAATGTATTATTTATTTTTACCTACTAAGTTTAATTTGTGTGATATATTTTTAATCATATTTGAAATAATAATAGGTATATTAATAATCAGCAACTAAGTGTATATTATTTCCTATATTTTTTTTATTGAATTTAGGCACCTAATTAAATTATATCTCTTATATGCAAAAAAAAAAAACAGAAATTAGTGTTCAGTTATGGGTTTTAATTTATACATTTATTATTATTATTATTATTGTTGTTTGACCAACCTCGTGATGTTTTCCGAGTTCTAAGTAATATTACTTACTATTAAATTGATAGTGATATAAAAAAGATTTACATCACTTTGAAATAAATAGATTTTATTAAACAATTAACATTTTTTTTTCACTAGTCTAATATTATTCATATTTTTATGCTTTATAGATTTCAACAATGACCACAACACTAAAACCTTACCTTTCAGTCGTAAAACATTCGTTAGATGCTGCAATATGCATAAGCCAGTTCTACTCGCAAGTGGTCGAGCGCCATAGCAAACCAGAAATAGAAATGCAGACCAACAGAGAATTGATATTGACACCAATGTTAATTAGCCGTAATGAACGAGAACGTGTTTTTATTGAAAGTTCCATAAATTCAATACGGGTGAGTATAGCAATTAAACAATGTGATGAGATTGAACGATTACTATGCGATAAGTTCACACGATTCATGATGAAGCGAGCAGAAAATTTTTTCATACTCAGAAGAAAGCCAATTGCCGGCTATGACATAACTTTCCTAATCACCAACATGCACGTAGAACAGATGTACAGGAACAAACTTATTGATTTCATTATTCGATTTATGGAGGAAATCGACAAAGAGATCAGTGAAATGAAGTTAGCTATTAATGCTAGGGCAAGAATTTGTTCAGAAGAATTTCTCAAACATTTTTAAGAGAAAGATGTGTAACTATCCAGCATGCATTCATTTTTATTTTTACTGTAATCATTATTTATATTGTAAATTGTTTAAAAGCAAATTTATTTAAAGTTATAAGTTTAAAATAAAGAAAAGTTAATTTCCATTTATCGTTAAAACACTTAAAGCAGAAAAAATACCATTAAATATTTATGCTAAATTTTAATAGTTAATTATATATATTTATTTTTCATTATTTCATATTTAATTTAGAAGTTTCAAATTAATTTGAACTAACATAATATATTGTTATGGTATAGGTATCTACCAAAGTAATTTATACCTTAGCTAAATGTAACATACTATTTATTCAAATACTGTAAATGATCATGACTAATTTTGTATTAACTGTTTAGTTGATTAAATATTTGACAGTCTAATATTATAATATATACATATAATACTTATAAAGTAAGTTTTAAAACAATTTCGGCTATATTCTAATATGCACATTTCCAGAAATATTGTTATTGTAGTATGTGATCTATATCAAAATGTGGTTGATCTCTATGAATAGGAAAATATAATCGATACAAATATAAGTCATTTATAAAATATTTTTGATAATTTAACTTGTTTGTACTGTATAGTAAATGTGTTCAAATTCTAACAAAAGGTCATCGGCCAGTAAAATATAATTGGTATATACTATGTTCCAAAAGTGAAGACACTAGGCGACAGACCAGTTTTTGTACAGCTGCATACATCCCCATCCATCTTCCCTGATTAGACAAAATCGCAACATTTCTGGATGGCGGCCTCTGAACTAAATCACAGTTATATAGAACATAAATGAAATATGGATACGTTGTAACGTCATTCGAGGATGCACATCCTGTGTCTTCACTTTTGGAACGCAATATAGATTTGTAAGATACTTGGGAAATAAAAATACAAGGTTCATAGAACATTGAAAAATACATAACTTTAAATAAAATGTACCAATACAGGTATTGAATTATTTTTCTACATAGCCCTCCATCTGAATAAAATTGGTATACCTAGAGATGAGTTTTGTTATGTCAATATCATAGAACTCTCTCAATACACTTCCGTGAACCATGTATGATCACTTTATCTTTCACTTCATTATTGTCAGAAAAATGTTTTTTACCAACTAGATTGTGAGTGTTGTCTTCAGTAAACAGACTCTACATGTTATCATTCTGTGCTATTTGTTTTGAAACATGGCAAACATGACATAACTTTCACTTATTTACTAAGATGGAAGAATTTTTGAACTGAAAACATTTTTTGGAGGTAGTGGAAGAATTTTATGATATTGATATAATAAAGTTCATCCACAAGTATACCAAATACATTCAGTTCAACAACGACTATCTAAAAAAATAGTTCAATACCTATATGAATGCCCCTATATGTTTTATTAAAATATTCAATATTTTATAAACCTTATATTTTTACTTTCTACATATCTTTCAAATCTATATTGTGTTTCAGAGGTGTTTTTAATAACTGTACTTTCTGATTAATAACTAAAAACCTTAGCGATATCCCTTAAAAGGACACTACCCACACGTTTGTTGTCTGTCTTACATATGCATAACATAGCAAATCTATGTACCACATTCTTACTACAGTTTATTTATAATTAATATTGAAATTAATTTACCCATTATCAAATTTGTTGAGGAGAACATATACTGTGTTATAGCGTGGAGTTTTTTTTAAAACTAGTTATATGCTTTCAAAAAAATGAGTTATTTAACTACTTATAACTTTTAAAAAGATAAAAATATTTAAAAAAAACTTCATGCTTAAGCACAGTTTATGTTATCCACTAAAACTTTGATAATAGGCAAATTTACCCTTATCATAAATATAAATAAACTGTAGTAATAATGCGGTATGCAGATTTGCTATGTTATACGCATGTAAGACACAGACAATAAACATGTGGGCAGTGTCCTCTTAAAAACACCTTCAATTTATTTGATTTGTTTAAGTCATATTATAAAAGTAGCATTTAGGATATAATGTAATCGATGTTGATAGTTTATGATTTATAGTTTATTGATAATCATCAATCGACTGACTACAGGGAAGTGCATACGGTATGCTTGCCACAACTTTATGGTAGTGTGCATATTAGAAGATAGTCTCAGTGTTTAGTTTATTAAAATAGGTATATGTCTTAACATGAACCAATGTTACTACATAGTATATTTAATTAATTTATAATATTCTCTTTTTTATGAAATATAAATATTTAAATTATGTTCTTATTAAAAGTAAAATAATTTTTATATTATTTTTTAAATGAAAAATGTTCTTATGTCCATCATGTCCATGTAGTAGGTATGAACCTATATATAAGTATTTTAAAATAATTAAACATCAATACTAACTTATTAGATATTGTACTTCATAATTTTTGTAAATAATTTGCCTGGTACTACTGAAATAAAATATTAATAAAAATATAAAACCATTATTTTAAGACAATGGCTTTCAACCTTTTTGAGACTATGTTCTTCCAAATTAACAAAAAAAAAAAAAAAAAAGTAGCATTCTGTATGATTTTCTTTAATAATAGGTGTCATTTTTTTAGTATTAACGTAACAAACATACATTATTTTATAATCTACAATAAATATATATATATATTTTATACATTGTATATATACAATAACTTTAACTTTAATGAAAATTGTCAACATGCTAAAATAAAAACTAAACTAAAATTAAATAGAAATATTATGCCGAGTTTACACTTAGCCGATAAAAGAGCAACATTCTGTTCCCAACAAATGGGATATAAAATAAAAATAATTCAATGACAAACTGGAGACATTCTCTTTATGGTTCAAAAGGCAGTTAACATCAAAGGGTATAGGTTTTTGGCAACTTTTATCTACTTGGTGTAAACAGGTGTTAACACGACAAATTGTATTTTGTATATATTTATGAAGAAATAAAATTATTAACTACAAATTATATGAAGGTATCTACTATTGCAGATTTTATCTCTTAAATGTTTTCATTTTACTTTCTTGGTGTTATTACACTTGTATAATCTGTACTAATGTTAAGCTATAAGTTTAAGATTCATTAGCTCTTATTACATATAAAAATAAATTAATAATAAATCCAATAGATAAAACTGTTTTAATTAAATCAATTATAGACTTTAGGTATAGGATAATGAAAAAACATTTTAATGTGATGATAATTATTTCAATTATTTTGATAATAACTAAAGGTAATCTATTAAATTAAACCACATTGAGATAGGATTAAATTCTCCGGTTGGTGCTTCTATTACTAATTAACTTATAATCTTATAATCTTATAATGTTTTTGTGAAGGTTAACAAAATTTGGTAGGTTTTTTTTAAAATCAGGCTTCATGTAATTTGTTGAAGTTATTTTCTGTTCTCAGATGGGTTACCATTTAGCATATATGTCAACTTTACAATACCTACTCACATTTTAATACAATTCAATTCCTTTGTGATATTTTCTTCAATTATATTTGCCGTAATTTTTATTAAAAAAATAAATTTAAAATTAAATTAAAATTTTTCAATTAAAATAATAGTATGTAAATAATCATTTTATTAGACCATTTGATTATATTATAGTTGTATTTTATGTTTTCACATTTTAGTATTATGCAGATAAATGTTAGTAAAATTGTATAGATAGATTATCAAGATTTAAAATAGACATAAATTATTTAGTTTTATTTAAAACGGGAAAAAAAAAATGTATACATTTTCCTATTATATAGATAATTTTATTTGTACGTTTATGTATATGTATTGCATAAAATATTTTACATTAATTTATGGTAGGTTAGAGACGAGAATTAATCAATATAATAGATATAACAAATAATTTTTAATTTTAATTTTATTTTTAATTCCTAGTTGGACATAACACATTTAGACATTTAGGTACATACGGCTGTATTATTGTAGGAATAGGAATTTAATTAAATGACAAAATATAATATGAAATTATAAAAAAATAATTTAAAAGTATTTATTTTTTTGTCCAATTGCGATATAATTGCATCGAATATAAAATATGTAAAAAGACATTATACAAAATTTCTAATACTAGATGCATACACTTTTTTTATATATATATATAAACTATAATATTTTTAACAATGTGCATTGCACATAATAAATAGAGGTAGGTAGTCAGTACTCGATAAATTATTTTTATATTGTAATCACATAGATAATGATGATGTAATTTTTTGTTTTTATTGTAATAACATACGTTTTCTGTTCTAATTCACATTGAAGTGCCTATATTTACTACTATGTGGTATTATGTACTTAAAAAATCAATAAGTATATAGTCTAGGTACAATAATCGTTTTTATTTGCTTTTGTTTCTAATTGTAAACTGTTGGTATTTTGTCTATTGACTTTAATGACTGTTTAAATATCACAGGTAGGATAACATTTTGCTTATTGAGTGGTAGACATTATACACAATATATTTATCTAAATATAATGTCATTATATTCCTCAGCAATAAAACGATACACAAGTGTATTACCAGATATGCAACAAAATACAGTGATCAGGACTGTAGGTATATACATGATGAAAGACTATTATTATTATATAATTTAATATTAATGTCTTAATTAAACCAGAACAAACAGGTAATTTCCGAGCAAAACATATATTGGCGTGGCAGTCAGTTTAAGTGTACACAATATGTAATATTATTATTAAAAATCATAACTACGATAAAACGAATAAACTTATTGGAATCCGTTCAAATGTATATAGAATCTGGTTGACATTCATTCCGATTGTGCGTGTAAATAATATGCATATTTAATATAGGTATATACCTAATGAATGTAGTATTTATTTTAAACCGTGTATCCTTCAACGTGTATTTTTCTCATCCGAGTAGAACTTTCCTCATCATATTGCTGTCAGTGCTGTCATCGTGTGTGTTTCTGTTGTTGACTATACACTTGGACGAGCACAGGTATTGTAATAATGGAATACGATATTTACCACAGAAGTCCACAAACTTGATGTGTTCGACGCGATCATCAAAAAATACACCTGACAAAGTAAAGGGAGACATTAATAAAGTACCTACAACTTATTTTCCATCTAATTGATTGAAAGTATACACAAATGCAAGACTAAATTTTTAATTTAATTTTTACTAAAATCTGAGTAGACTATTGAATTATTCATAGGCGTAGGGTACTTTTAAATTCTAGTACTAACTTCTATTTTCATAGACATGATCTAACCTTAATATATATTAAAACATATTTCATGAACTCAACATCATAGTCTAGACTCTATAGAGGTACACAAATACATAATATTACTCTAAAACTGTGTTTGATCTAGTTTCACAATCAACAGAACTCATTTGGTAGCTTGGAAAGTTTAAGAAATTTTTAAAAATATACGTAGGTATAGGTAGTTTATTATTGTTATAATATTTTTTATAATAAATTATAGTTAGTAAGAAAAAAAAATTTTCGAAATCAGATTCAGCCACCCTCAGTGGAGTGTTTTCAATTTTTTTCTCGGAATTGGGTCCAAAAAATATTAAAAACCAATAATTTATAATATATTTTACTATCTTTAGGGATACCTACAATCGATTAGTTTACAGACAAAGGACAGTTGGTATACCTATTGGTAAATGGGGTTGAGTGGTCAAATGAAATATTTCATTTGAATTTTGAACTTTTCGTCTTATAATAATGCACTTAATTTTGATATTTTTCTAAAATATTTTGCATCACATCAAAAATATGTGTCATACGAGTAACAAAATAACTTTTTAAATATAAAATATTTTTCTATTCATACATTTTTTGTAATTGTCTAACAGTAGGTAGGTATCTAATATAAAAAAAACTGTACAGTAAATGGGGGGTTTTATTTTTAGATTATTTTGTGATAAAAATAGACTACAGTAGGTATAGGTCACGCGAGATGTAAAATATTAATTTGGTATCTATATTTTTAAAGTTTTAATCGATAAATTTCTTTAAATTTTAAAGTTGATTATTCCTTAGTTTGGTAGCTAAGTATAATAAATGATAAAAGTTAAAAATTAAGAACTATGGCCTAGTAATAATAATCATAGATAGTTAAGTAATTGAATTTTGATTACCTACCAACTAAAAAATTACATTTACATTTGTACAATCCGTTTAAATGGTAAATACATTAATTGGAAACTCAAATATTTATTTAAAACATTTTTAATAAAAAAAAAAAAAAAATGTATAGGTATATATATAGATATATTGTATTTTTATTCCTATATATATCTTGTCTATACGTCCATACTTAACACAGTCAAATTATTAGATTTTCAGTATGGAAAAATTAGAGGCAAGCTGAATTTTTGCATACACTATAATAATAACATTATAAATAACATGTAAAAAGTCCCTATTGGTATCACTTAGGCTTCAAAGATCACGAAAATAGCCTTTCCGTAAATATCTCGCTTTTTATTTGTCGTACAGGTACATCAAAAAGTTTTATATAAAATTGGTAGAGGAGATTATCATAATTAATTGTTTATACATTTTCTAATTACATATTTTTGTAATTACTCTCTTTGCAAAAAAATTAAGCCATTTTTTCGATTACGTACCCTTTACGTACCTGTCGGAAATGCATCCACAAACTTTTTTAAAGTATTTATTTGGAATAACTAAATAGAAGTAAATTATAGATATGCAAACTAAAATTTTACGTAAAGGTTATTTGTAGTGTGTACAAATAACTATTTTCACAGTTTACCACTTGAAATATGTCTATAAAAAAAAAAAAAGGCCTTTGTATAAATATCTTGCTTTTTATAGAGGGGTTAACCTAACTAAAACTTAGCAAAGGGGAGAGCGATGTGGGATTTTTTGATTTTTTTATTAGGTTGAAGTCCCGATAATTTTTTCGCTCTTTAGTCATTACTTAGTCTTTCCTATAGGGCTGCCATACGTCCTGGAAAACCGAGACTGTCACCAGTTTTTGACTTGGTGTACAGGTGTCCCGAAATTTATTTTCGGGACTCCTATATGTCCTGATTTTGGGAAAAATTTAAATTGTTTAAAACAATTTTTCGAATAATAATTCGAGTCAAAACAAATACGGGATATGTAACGATACCAAATCTATAAGCTAAATAAATATAAAATAATAATATTATTACTATAATACGCATATTTGAAGATATATTGTTCAGTATTTACTCCCCCCTTAATTTACGATACAGAGATATATTAACTTTACATTTTTAAATGACAACCCCTATTTTACGTTTGAAATGTTATTTTTGGACGTGCCATTTTCCCACAAACTTATTTGAAAATTGACAAAAATGTATTTAGGAGACGCTTTTTGTTGTATTACACTTGCGTAGATATTGATATTCGACCGATAGTATCTACTGTTTTGACGAACAGATAAAATTCCATACACATGTATACGAGACGTGTGAATATGTGATAAGTGAATAATTATGGTATGTATAGGTACGTCCTGCGGCTTTTAATGTGATATCATTGAAGTAATTTTAATCAGCAAACGTTCGTATACGTTAAACGTTATCAACGCATATTAAAACATTTAATAAATGCCTACATATTTTATAATACAACTAATTAAATTATATTTTTTTCTAGTTCTGAATATTACGAAATTTATTTTTTATAAACAATTAATACGCTGCGTACCAATATTAACTACCTATACGTGTTATACATATACGTATTTAGGTATACGTGGAAAAATAAATAACCTTAACAGCAACAAGATATGCACTTACAAATTAATTTTACTATGTTATTTTCATTTTTCGTTAAGGCGTAATACTTTTAAATTAATTATACGTTTACATAAACTACAATTATTTTTATTCTTTCAAAGCTAATTGTTTTTTCTTAAGTTTTGAAGTAGGTACCAATAACTATTTAATTACATTTTTGTGTGCATTAATTAATAATTGAAATGTATACCTACCACAAAATGACTCGAATATCAAATACACATTTAAAGTTGTAAATAAAAGTACATTTTCTATTCTAAACATTATAGATTAGAAAATAATATATTTTATTCGTTCACCATCTATTCATTTTTTTTATTAACATTTATATTTTCTCTCGAAATAGGTGTACCTATATTTGTTACTGTTAAAATAACGACATCCACAAATATATCATATGATCTATACTAGGTAACAACCCGGGTTTAATCTAAAGATGTTATTGTCAACAGCACATCATCATCATTTAATAATGTTTTAAAAATAATGAATTCTGACATAAAATTCATTTACAATAATGTATGCAAATAATGAGGGATTACCATTTAAAATTCAAAAGTTGGTACCCATATCTCATAAAATAAGAGGGGGGGAGGGAAATTTTTGAAAAGTATATCCAAAATATGCGTATTAAAACCCCTAACATTATGCAAAAGTCAGAATTCAAAAATATTAACTAGGAGCCGAGAAAAAAGTACTTATCCAAACTTTTTTGAACATCCTGTATATTTTGTCATATAGTCGATGTGGGTATACGGGTGACGGGTGGTACAGATTAATATTATTTATTATAGATTTATAAACCTAATAAATATTATTTATTTGTATAGTGTTTGCGTACTTATATCAGTAAGCGTAGTACGTTGGACGGTACATTAGTAATATTCTATATTGTACCGTATGTCCGTGTCTGTGTACTAATAAAAATCAATTAATTTGTTGGTTTAAAAGTCCTAGGAATGTTGAGAAAAGAAGAAATATCTGATGTAATAAAACACGAATTTTACGAAGAAGTTGGCGAGTTTTACGATACAGCAATTATTACAATATATTTAACCAAATGGTCGGTCTCAAGCAATCACTTTTATGTTCTTGACTGGATGTCTTTATTGGAAAAAATAACATGGCTGCCGTAATGTAGAAGAAACAATAATTTATTCATCTGATAAAAACATACAATTGGATGATTCAATATTGTTTGATGAGATAACGTACTTGACAAAAAAATCGAAGAATTTGAAAACAGTATATCAGACTGGAAAAATTAAATTACAAGTGAAAAATGGCAATTTTTTTTTTTAGTGTGCCAATGAACATCATGAACAACACTCAGAACTTTTAAAGCTATAGTCCAATATGTTTTTGCTATACCAGCGCACAATGGTAATGTTGAACGTATATGTTTTTATTTATTGGCAATGCAATGGACTGACGAACGAAATCGTCTTCAGCATGATACTGTGGAAAGTATTTTAATGTGTAAGTACAACTTCAAAAAGACCTGTTCCGAATTTTACGAGTATATTAAAACTCAACCAAACTTACATTCATCGGTAAAATCATCTACTAAATATGAATGATATAATAAAGAAAATGAGACTGAAGAGCCCAGACCATCTAGGTACAAACAAATAAATATTAAATAAGTACGTATTATATTTTATGTTTAGTAATATTTTTTATAATTAATTGAAAATTTTTTAAACAATAAATATACAATTTTCGATACACATTTTTTGTATTGTTATAGCGTATAAAACATTGTGTGTCGTTTTTTGTTTTTGAATACCTACCCCTAATATGATTCAATAATATTTTTAGTCTAATTTAATTTGCTATTTTCGCTCTCTGTCCCGGATTTACTTGAGGAAATTAGGGCAACCCTAGTCTTTCCTAAAAAATGTTTTATCTCTATTCCACACCAGGGAAATTAGTGCATTCGTATTGCACATTTTTTATATAGGTTGATATAGGTATTAAAAACCGTATATAAATAAATATTTGACCTCGAATAACCTTTGAATACGATGTGATAACAGTGGGGTCTTTTTATATGTTATTATTTATTTAAAATAATGATATTATTAAGGTGTATGCAAAAATTCAACTATAGCCCCTAATTTTTCCATACTGATGCCGATTTTTCATCTAATTTGACTGGGCTATTATTATTTTGTTTCTTTTTTTTATATCGTCTTCTTTCTGTATATTAGTAAATATTTCATGTACATGTAATAGTGGCAGGGACGGTTGCACCGTTGGGAGCAATAGGGACAATTTGATATTATATCAAAAATATATTAAGGTCCTGCAGCTTGAATATTTTAGCATCCCGTGCAAATAGTAAATGACTATATTTTTCTTGTTTATTATTCGATATTTAAGGAATTGTATAAGAGCAAGTTTTAAGAAATTTCAATAAAAATATCTAGTAATTTAAAAATGTTCAAGTATACATTTTAAATATAATTTAAAAGCCGTTTCGTGTTAGTATCACTTGTTATTGTTGTGTAATCGTGATAAATATTTATTAACAAAACCGTTTTATACGAGAAAAAAAATTTCTCGGACTGTAGTCGTAATTTAAAAAACTCAATATTTTTACATAACATATAGGTAGTAAACAAAATTATATGTACCTATATACTACCGTTGTATTTTTTTCGATAGAAAAAATAGAACTGACATTATGCCACCGGTAAAAATTCTCAAAAATGGATTTTACAATATTAATAATTTTTTCAAGATTTTATATTTAAAAAAAAAAAAAAACGATGGTAGAATACTGATAATTTTGTCTATTATATTGTGTAAAATTTGGTTTCTTGATTACGACCACAATCCGAGAAAACATTTTCTCTCAAAAACATTTTTTTTTTTCAGTAAAATAATATTGCATGTGGGGTACTTTTTAATTTGTTGACTAATTGCCAACTCAATTAATTTTACCAACTTATTTTCCTAAATGAGATAGGGAGTGTTACCCCACACCTATCATTCTTGCGTGGATCTATTTTTTCCAATAGTTTAAAAGATTTTTAGGAAAATTTATTAAAAGGCTCAATACAACTGCCCTCATTATTCCGGTATTACCGAATATCTAATAATTATTAAGGGGTTATGATGAATTATTCAATTATCTAATTAAAGTAATATTGAGCGTGTTTAACATATAAAATGTGTACCTATCTGTACTTATTAAAAATCAACCCAAATTAATTTTTGTCACACTTTTCGTGCGAGTATTGAACACTATTAGAAGACGCTACCCACACGTTTGTTGTCTCCGTCTTACATACGCATAACATAAACAAATCTATGTACCGCATCCTTACTACAGTTTATTTATAATTAATATTAGAGTAAGTTTACCTATTATCAAATTTGTAGAGGAGAACATAAACTATACCGTAGCGTTTTTAAACAAGTTATAAGTAGTTGAATAACTAATTTTTTTGAATGCATATAACTAGTTTTAAAAATGAAATTTAAGAAAAAAATTCCAAGCTGCGGCACAGTTTATATTCCTCTACAAATTTTTTGATAATTAGTAAATTTACTCTAATATTAATTATAAATAAACTGTAGTAAGAATGCGGTACGTATAGATTTACTATGTTATGTGCATGTAAGACAGAGAAAACAAACGTGTGGGTGTCGTTCTCTTAAATATAATTTTATTCAACTAACCTTTACACTTGGGGTTGACACAATGATGTGCGCTCGATAAGTATTCGATCAAATTATAAGGCAAGTCTCGTTCTCCGTACGATACGCTATTGATTTTCACTGATCTAGCAGACAGCTCAAGTAATGATGGTGGATTATGCGTCATGTCACTTACGAATCTCACAACCAATGGATTGTCTCTCAGACTTAACTGTAAATAAATTATATAAATTATTTAGTTAATTATATTCGTCGTTTAAATTCAATAAAAAAAATTTTATTTCCAAATTGTATGCAGCTAGTGTGTTAAAGGTAAAACAAAATATTTTTTCCGAGTATTCTCATATTGAAATGAGATTTTTGGAGGGAGCTAGCTAAGCAATATTGAATTACATATATTGAAAAATTATTAAATATTTAACCCTTTCGGCGCGTACATGCGCAATACAACTTACACTTTTTAAATAGTAGGTACAACCCCTAATTTTGACGCCCTAATTTGGACTGGTCAATTTCAAACTATTATAAACTATATAATATATTATTCTAAATCTAAAATTAATAATTACAGCCATTTCAAATTTAAAAAATTGATAATTTTAAAATTTTAAGTGTCTGTAACTCACTTAATTTTGGGTATAGAACAATGATTTATATAACAAAATTACTAATTTTATTTTTTAAATTTTGAGACGGTGGTAACTTGATCAGTTGTTAACAACAAAATTAAATAGACTACATTTTTAAGTAATTTTGATGTATTGACCATTATTGTTGGATTACCTAAACCAAAAATTTACCGAGTTTAAGCATTTAATAACCAAATTTAAAAATTTTAAACGGCTGTAACTCTGTCAATTTTGGATTTAGGAATATATAGTTGATATACATTAAAATTATTTATAAACTCTTACCTATCAGGATTTAGTGTTAAAAATAGGAGTTGATATTTTGAAAAATCAAATTTTATTGCTCACCGAAAGAGTTTAAAATTAGACAATTTCCCAAAATATGTATTTCAGTATACCCTAGGTCAAAGGCAGATACAGAGGTCCTGGACGGGAGGGGAATTTATGAGTTATGAGAAACAAAAAGTAAAAAAAAAGGGTCATCAACCTAATTTTTACGCAGTTTTACTCCAATTTTTTTTTTTTGTGAACGGGGGGCAGTTGCCTCTATTTCCCCCCTGTATCTGTCTTTTCAATCCAAAGATTATCCGGCAGAAATATTTTGCTTTATCTTTAAAATGAAACACACAATGTTATATTGTATATTGTGCCTACCTATACTAACTTATTTAATAGGTATGTGACAAATATATACCTACTACCTAATAAGTAATAAAATATTGTAATACTTTTTTTTTTATTGATTGTTTATTATCTAATTGATGTAACTAGGGAGAGTATAGCTTTGAGTCGTAGAGGATTGTAAATAATTAATTACGATATGTTGGTGGCTCCTGCAATGCAATTTTTATACAAAAAGTCCATTAATAATCTTCCAATTTATAAAAAATAATTTTTAAAAATATTAATTATTAAAGACAATATTCGTATGCTGGCAACACACGAGTGTTATTTTACGGTGCCATAAAATTACAGCAAGTTTCGTCGAGATACGTTGATATTCACAGGACAGACGCAAGGTTTTGCGAGGCTCTGGTCAAAATCGTTTTCGCTAGGAAATAGGCAAAATAAAAAATTCCTAATAATTTTAACCCAAAATTCATAAATCGTTATAAAAATGGTAATGGTAAATTATCGAAGCGCATGGAAACGATGTTATCATGTTTTCAAAAAATACCAACGCTCGTGTGTTGACTTACAGGCAATATATAGGACATAGGTACCTATTTATTTAATAAATTTTTACAGTTATTATTATAGTTTATATTAAATTATGCACAAAATATTTCATTAAGGTAAGTAATCATAAAAATATTTTTAGAAATTAAAATGAAATTCATTCGTAATGCGTATTACCTATATTTATTATATGATATAATATACAGATTGCAGATATACATTTTTCAGTCATTAGTTTTATTTTAAACTTAAATAAAAATGTTCGTTCCGATTGATTTATTTTTCTAAGTGTGCCTGGGTAAATAGGTACATTGATTTTATAATATCATATTATAAAATCAACGGTATGTACCACATATTAAAAAGTTGTTTAAAGGTTAAACACATTCGACCTTCTATTCCAATAAACTGACGCCGTTAGTGATAATACCCAAGTAAATTATATATGTATAAGTAAAACTATGCACCTTCTTAATTTCTTGTAAGTTGTAAGTAAGTAAAAACATATTTCATTGTAGATAAAAGCTAAATTAAACTACGGATATGATTAATAATAGGTACATTTTATTTAATATTTCATTCATTTAAGTCATAAATTCTCGATTATTTAGGTATGTTGACAATTTACTTTGTAATTTAATTAATAATTAAAATTAAGTTGATTGCTATTTTTGGTTTTTAAATATATTTCAAATTTCAATTTGATTTTTTTCATAATTATTAATACGCCTGGTTTTTAAGGGGTTCTTGCTATAGGAAATTATATATATATAATATAAATGAAATTATTTAAAAATATTTAAATACGATATATAAATATTATTAAAGTGATTTTGTATGTATGTAAATTCCATTATTTATATTATTACGTAATCACAATATTTGTGAAAATACTCTTTTTCGGCCTTCCTATATTTACAACAGCTCTCTTAATAATTAATTCATTAAACGAAATGCGTTGTATAGGTTTTTTTTTTTATAAAAGATAAGGTTAGATTATTTTTGTTATTAAATACTATTATTACTAGACCTCTACACTACAATTCTTATATTTTAGACCATATTTTTTTTTTAATAACTAAAATGTATTTCTCGCTAATCAACATTGCAGCGATATAAAAATTGATAATTACCTAAAAATTGATAAAAATATTATGATACTAAGAATAATATTTTTTCATGGAAAAAATTAATTTATGTTGTTTAGTAGATACCTGTAGCGGTTATTTATTATTAATGAAAATAAAATTTTAGTAAATTTCAAAAAAACTGTAAAAAAATCTACGACTTAACAGGTATGAATAAACATTTCCAATACCAATTTTTTTTTTTTTTAATCAATTTATGAAATGGCTATATTAGATTATAAAAAAAAAAATGTAATACAAAATTTGAATTTTTATTCTTATTTTAAAAAAAATTAAAAAATATAAAATATATTGTAGAACATGGTTAATATTATTACAAAAAAAAAAAAAAAGTACTTAAAAATGTTGAACAGAACAAAAGTCAGATCATTGTGATAATAATTTAAGCTGGATAAAAAAATAACTCGTCAAGAAAGTACAGTTTTGCTTTGCTATACAAATTTTATAGTCTTTCTTTTTATACCAATATTATAATGTTCTTGCGATAATTATGCACATTAGAATCAAACCTTGTTTTTACATGACAAAAATACACGTACGACGTACTCTTAACCACTGAACTTAACAAAACACGTGCCTATACATATATTATGAAATCATCACAATTAATAATACTACATATAACAATGAAATAATATCATTTTATCAGATATTTATGTATAACAGCATACTAAAGGTCAGTTTAATCGCTCAGTTAAACTATGTAAACAGACTAACTAACTGAGCACAAAATCAAGTTTTTCCGCAAGAATTGCGGATCAAAGAAGTTTTGACAAATACTCAAATTATATACTATGCATAGAGAAAGATGGCATTGCAATGAAAGAAACATGTGGTTATAATCGATCTAAATATGATATACAGTAAATCGCAGATTATTTCTGAGCAAAATATATCATCTCCCGAGGGATTTTAATCTCATGTAATAATAGTTATTGGTATTTTTCGTCGAAAACACTACAAACGTTAAAAATAGTAAATGGATAGAGTGTAGAACAGTGGCGAATCCAACGGGTAGCAAATGAACATTTGACTATTGGACCCTCGTTCAAAAGAGCCTCCTGGGCCCCACTCATAAAAAAGTAAAAAATGTATTATCAGCTTCAATAATATGTAGATTTAGGTACCCAGTTAAATAATATGTTATTGCTATAAATAAATACCAAATAACTAATAATATAATACTTCTTAATTTCTAACTCTTCCTTCTCGGATGAATTACAATTATTCGTTTCGTCATTCACGACTGAACGTTATGCTATAATTGTATCTGTATAACTTAATAAAATGGTGCAATTTCTGTGGATGCCCAGTTTCGTTGGTATTTCTGGTAGGTAATGAGTTTACAAACAAATTGGCCTTAAGGGGCCTCTACACCGTCATTTTTTTGGTCAAAAACTACTGATTCTAATTCCAACAATCAGGCACGATGAGTACTCCGATAACAATTTTGGAAACGTATATAGATTTTTCATTATTTAGTCGAGGGAATGATCGAGCAACATTTTTCATTTTCATAGTTTATACTAGCTATAGTTAAAAAAATTTAAAGTTTCCAAAATTTTTAAAATGTTGAACATGAATATCTATTTAAATAAAAACAACTTTTTAAAAAGTGATTCGATCATTCCTCCGTAAATGTTATCGAAAATTCGAACTTTTTTTCAAAATTAATATGTATGTACTCATTGCAACATTTTGATGGAATTAAAATATCTATTTGAGTGAAAAATATAAATTTTTTCGTATAATTGTAAAGTAGATGGCTGACATGTGCACGTGGGTGTGTCTGATGGCTTTCTGTATACTTTTGATACGGGTTACTAACACTAATGATCAAGTACGCCGCACACAAGTATAAAATCGTATGAAGAAAGTATAATAAATTGCCTAAATAATATTCCTTTAAATCGTGTTGTGTGGAGGCCCCTTGACTAAATAATTTTTGACACTTTATTTTATCAATAATTCCTTTTTTTATCTAATACCCATTTACCAAAAGCTCTTATGGAATATCTGGCAATCTAAATGGTCTCTCAACTATTCTGCTTGTTATTTCAGTATTTCACCAATTATCCTTCGTCTCCTTTGGTTCTAGAGTCTCTTTTTATCCAGATACCTAATTATAGCTAATTTTTTACTAAGCCTTGGACCTTGGTCATTCTCTTCTTCCTTCTAATTCTCCTCTTCCTTATTACCTTTACACACTATTTACCCTGATGAGTTCCTATGCAATAACTATCCTCTTTATTTGTCCGTTTTCATATCATAATAATGTGTTACTTCGTTTTTCTCCCGATTTTTCATTTATATTCAATTGTCGTTCTCCTCATATTTTTATACCTTAGGACTTAAATCCATTTATTATTATTGCTGGTATTTGAATCTAATCTTTTTTATCTATTTGTTAATTTGTTGTTTTTATTTTAGTTCTCTTTTTTTTGAATATATTATGCTTTTCAAGAATTGAAACATTTATTATTAGTTATTAAACTGTTGTAATATTTTTTCCAAAAAAAAGGAACTTCTTTAAAAATATAATATATTTATGTTATTATTTTTTTGCTCATCAACTTTGTCAGATGTGATATTTATACATATACTATCGTATTTATGTATGCTATTAAATTATATTATATACTTTTTATTTTAGTTATCATTTTTTAATGGGCCCTTTATAACGATTGCCTCCTGCAGGGTCTTAATCCTTAAATCCGTCACTGGTGTAGAATACAATATGTATTAACCATTATTAATTATTATATACGTTACACAAAATACCAACTTGACCATAAATAAACCATTATAAAGACGATACAAAGTTTTGACGGGACGACCGGAATTCAATGCCGCAAATGTCCCCTAAAAAAACTAGCATATAGTACTATATATGCAATAACCATCTAAAACGCGAGTGTACGATTTCCACCTCCATAATCGGAATGTAAAAGTTGAATATTGTATGTCACATCACGATAAGACAACAAACTGAAACCTTGCTCAACACTGGGAGTGAAACTAAATGTAGAACACCTACTTTCGAGAAACATTGCTTTAAAACAAAGGCCAATGTCAGCTCTAGGAACAATATTATACGAACATTAACCAACTACCATAGTGGGACACTCGACCAGCAACATTGAGAACACCCTCGTATTTGCTAACGACTATAATGATTTGTATACTCTTGCTGGCATTACATCGGCTAATATCACAACGGAAATAGCAGCTGACGCCGAGAGATCAAAACAGGGTTAGGATCACCATCAACCTTTAAACAAAGCTCAACGACTAAAATGTAGGAATAGTTTCATGACAAGAACTCAAGTGTAAAAGACAACTGGATGGCGTCTAATAAAATAGAGAAAGGAGATAACTGACTCCAAAACAGTGCTGAAAGAAGAAATGGGTATAGCTAGAAACGATATTTTTTACAAAGTGGACGGACGAAACTGAAAGAAAATTACGGGGTCGATGTCGAGGTACGAGACAAACACATTGAAGTGGGACTACACGATACCAACACTCAATGCGATCATTAGAAAAAAAATCCAAAATCCAGTACATCTACTCACTTGTTTAATGTTTATACCATACTGTCACCCGAACCCCTGCACAATGGAAAACACAAAATAGACCGATGACAACGCTCAAAAACTGTGATGATCTTGCTATCTTCTGGCAAAGCAAAGTTTCATTTGGACCCGGAAATGAATGAAGGCACAACTGCGTAGTGTAAAAATTTGGACTTCGTCAAAGGTTGGCGCGATGCCTGAAAAAAACCGAGCAATCGCACAGTTTTTCTTATAAATAACAGATTACCGTGGTATTTTCCTCAATTTATACATTGACTAATTTAATAATGTTAGTGATACATATTAATTATTATCATTATAATGAAGTGTCAATCTTCAAATAAAATTATTGTTGGTATTGCAGATAGCATAATAATATGAAATATTTTTGGGATAATTTTTACATAAATTTATCAGTACAGGTAACCAAATTATTCTTTCATCGTATGTAAATTATTATATAAAATTATATTTATATTATATTTAAAAAAAAAAAAAAAATTAAATAGCTTTTATCTGTTCATTTAATTTATTAAAAGCTTATCAGTTAAAATAAAAAATGGTAAAATTTTACTTTCTTGTGACACTGATAAAATTTATCCGACATATTTCTAATTAAACGATAGCCAAAAAAAGTTTAAAAATAGAAAAAATATACGTCAACGATCACAAAGGAACGGCGTGGCGCAACAATAATTAATAAACTTAAAAATAATCGTGTTAAAAACAACAAATTTACATCAAATATTTAAAACATTTTATTTATAAAAGCATTTTTCGTTTAAAAAATTAAGTTTGCCGAATAAAAGGAAAACTTAATATTTTCTCAAAAATGTTTGCATTTTTCCCGTCGTCATTTTCAAATTTCATTTTGTTCACTCGGGAAATTATACCTGCATATTATTTATTCATTATTATAAGTATCGTATCAAATATTGTTGTCTAAAAAAAATGTATGTTCTAAATTCTAAAGTAGTTCTTTACGGTGTTTGAGTAGGTACTCACTCAATATAGATTAAAACGAAGAGGATTAAACCACGTCATTGCATTGCTCACCGGCCCACGTAAATAGATGATGGGCCAAAGAAGGCCATAAAAGGTATTTTTAACATAAATTAATATGAAAAACTAATTTTGTTTCAAATGTATTTACCTCTGAAAGGCACTTCAATGAAATTATTTCTATAGGTAGTGTACGGAGTCGGTTTTTGTGCAACATCAATGATTTGAGGTGTTTTAGATTGGCGATGGCCGGCGGCAAGCTCTCCAGTGCGTTGTCGCTCAAGTTTAGGGCTTTCAAATTGTCTAACATACCCACAGTGACAGGTACTTCTGACAGATGGTTTCCACCCAAACACAAAAATTTCAACCTAAAACGAAAAAAAAAAAAAAAACAGTATCAACTTATTAGTATGTATATATCTACAATGATATTATTAATTTACTATACAGCTACTGCAGTATAAATATGTATACCTACTTTGCCTATAAAAATCAAAATACATATTAGTAGGTCAGATTATTTTTTCGCCCGTATAAGATTATATTGGATCGTTTTTTTTTTTTCAAAATTGTACCAACCATAGGCAGTTTAAAATTGTATACTACCTATATATAATATGTACTATACAATTTTTCATCTGAACATTTTTCGTGTACCTCTACCCCCCCCCAACCGAATATTTACTCATGATGAAAATTTAATTTAGACTCACAGTTTGGAAACTTCTGGTAGGTACTGATATAATAATATAATAATAATAATATACCTATAGTATATTTCTATGTGCAATTTTATCAATATGAGTGAATTTCATCGATTATAATATGATTTTAGTCTTTACTCTTTATTATACATATTAAATACTTATACGTTTTATCATTCTATATACCTACTTGAATAATAATACTTTATATTTCAATATAGATTGTATTCTAATCTATTATATTATAATTCCAAAAAAATTTTGATTTATCAATATTTATATTTTATATCAAGTTATTAAAATTATTCATTTGTTTTAGCTATAATGAATAATAATTTATAAGTAGCTAGTAGATTATGATTTTGTGGGTGTATGCGAGAATTAAAATACATGCATACCATTACAATCGTATACGTATACTAAATATGTATCTACATAATTATATTAAATACAAATCTGCTAATATATAATTTTAAAACTTTAATTTTAAATCTCTTCTACTTATCTATAGGTACTTTTAACTTGTGAAGTATCAATTAGATTCTTAATAAACATAGAATAAAAAAAAAAATATATATATATATTAGATATGTATTAATTTGACTTTGTGATGAGTTTTTCCGTACTTTTTCAGGCAGTAAAAATATCAAAGAAATGTATGTACCTAGCCTAACTGATGAAAGGACGAAAGGTGAGGAAAAATTACTGGCAAACTATGAAAAAATCATAAGCAACTAGTATAAATAGGGTTTTCGGAAGTACCTAAACTATAAGCTTCACTTAAAAGTTTACTTTGTTTTTCGAATGTAAAGATTTATAAACTTTAAACCTTAAGCTAATAATTTTACATTTACAACATTGACATGTACCTACCTATATGGCTATATAGACGAAGCAAATTAAGAGGCGCTACATAGGTGATTTTTGGTACTATAAAACACGATCACTAAGATTGCAAATAATTTTAATCAGAGTTAATTTATAATTAAATTACCTATTATCAAAATTAATGAGAATAAAATTTTTGAGTGCATCTTAGATATTTTTCGAAAAATTAATTTTTAAAAGAGTTATAATTGTTTATAAATATGCTAAAAAAGGTTATTCACTTGTGAGCAATATATTCTACTTCGACGTCCTATTTGGAATAATGAAAAAAACTCCAAGGTGTACTCGGAAATTTCGTTTTAGTTAATTTTAATAATAGGTTTTATAGCTCTAAAATCAATATGGAATATTTTATTTGCAATCTAAGTAGATATATACTTTTTTAAACAAATATCGTAATTACACACTAATAAATAATTGGTATTGGCATTGGCACAGGATTATTTTTAAATCACTTTTAAAATATAATGAAATATTTATAAATAACTGCATTTTCATTTTTCTTGAAATTTCATACAAATTGCCTACATAGAACCCTCCTAAAAATCGGGTGTATCAACATACATTTCCTTTACTAATCTTACTGTGCGTTTGTTTCTTTTTTCTTTAATACATGCCCAAGACATCTCAATCTATTATCC
The DNA here is from genome assembly GCA_025469235.1 of Pemphigus obesinymphae. Taxonomy (NCBI): domain Eukaryota; kingdom Metazoa; phylum Arthropoda; class Insecta; order Hemiptera; family Aphididae; genus Pemphigus; species Pemphigus obesinymphae. The sequence continues at coordinate 66,215 of JAIPRL010001860.1, forward strand.
CTCATTTTGTCAACTATCGATGCTATTCCTATACTACCAGTTATACAGTAATTCCTTATTTTGTCTTCTCTAGTCACTCTACTTATCTACCTTAATATTCTCATCTCTACTACACTCATTATCTGTTCTATCTTCTTATCTACTGCCCAACATTCTGTTCCATACATTATTGTAGATCTCACCATTGTCTTATAAGATTTATCTTTTAACCTAATAAGGATTCTTTTATCACATAAAAGTTAAAACACCTGACGCTTCTTTCAACTTCATCCATCCACACTTAATCCTATATTTCATATCCTCATCGAAGTCCCCATCGTTTTGTACAAGTACAACAGACCTAAAATACTTACCTACCTAACCTTACATAGACCTAAACTCTCAGCCTCTCCCACTACATCTCCATTCAACTGTATTTCTTGTCTTTCCCTATTCCCTCTGTATTCCTTTTCATCAAAATTATACTCTATATATTCTGTTTTACCCCTACTAATTCTTAGCCCATTACTTTCAAGAGCTTCCCTCCACTCTTGAAATCTACCATTCACTTCCTCAGGACTCTATCCTATCAGCACTATATCATCTGCAAACAGCATGCACATAATTATTGTTCACCATCATTTTTAATAGGTTCTTTGCCAATAATAATAGGTATTTTCAAATTTCAATAAAATACGAATCGTATGGTTAAATAAATTAATAATTAGGCCTAATTCATAATATGATCTGTAATTATAGAAAGTATATATTATGCTAATTATACAATAATAACTGAATAAATTATAGACGTAGGTATATCAATAATATTATAAATCATGTATACGAGCGACTAATAACAGCTGAAGAACTTTGATCCGATGAAAGGCCAAGGTCGAATGGGAAAAACAAAACATTCATTTCGGGGTTTTGTTGTAGTATAATACACGACAAATTAACCAACGACGTAATGATTAATTTGTAAGTAAATGTAACTGAAAGTTCGAGTAGGTGTCTGGTAAAGATTAAATAAATATAGGCATAATAACTATGCTTTCTGTTCGAGGTGCTTGTAGCGAATGAATATTGCGTTTTTAAATCACACAACATATAATATTATAGATACTGTTATCGTGCGTGTTACGCAAACAACGTAGGTAATACCTATACCTACCTATATAGTTATAGGTATAATTCGGTGTTTTTTATTTATCAGAAATCGTGTACACGTGTTCAGAACGCATAAATCGTAATAATCGATCATAATACTATAATAATTAATCGATCGAAAGCATTTATTATAAATACGTATAATATTAACAAACGTATATGTACCTACTAATAGTACAGTACTATGTAGGCGTATATTATAGTACGTTTGTATGATTCGGTTAAAACGTTTTGAAACTACTTACTATCATATAAACAGTTATAAAACGTTTTGAAAGATAAAATCTTTGCACTAGGCAGTTTAAGGATTTCAAACCGTTTTAACTATGTATTTGGAAACGGTTCATAAATGGATCGTATTATACGGGAATTACGTTCGGTGATAACTGACAACACAGTATCACCACAGACTGACTATTCCAATTTCTGTGATATATTATAACATTTTGTATAGATTAAATGTACTCGATTAATATATTTAGTATTAAACTTCTGGTCCGTGCATATAGTTTTTTAGTCCATTAGGTACTTTTTATTTTCATATATTTAAGTAAATTGGTAATTCATTATTGTGTGAAGTGAAAATGCAATCGGATAAACGGAAACGAATAATTTGGTCTGAAAATGAAATTAAAGATAGGTATGCTCACATAATTATCATGGCAGATAAAGTTAATTGTTAAAACGTTTTGAAACAAATTTACTAAATCGGTTGTAATTATTTACATATAAACATTTAATAAATTTACTAATTAAAACCGTTTTGAACATTTTCAGAACAGTTTGATTTTAAAACGTTTTAACGGCATCATATAAACGTACCTGCTATATAATAACTAATAACGTAGGTATACGACGGTCTGACCTGATGAGTCTATTAACGTCTTTGGGTATCTCGACCAGGCTGTTGCTGCCCATGTACAGGTACTCGAGAGTGGTGACCGACAGCAGCTGCTTGGGGAAGTGCGACAACCGGTTGCCGCTGATGTTGAGCACTTTGAGATGGACGGCGCAGCCGAACTCCTTCGGGAACCCGTCGTCGTCGATCAGGTTGTTCTTGGCCACCAGGGTGGTGAGCGGCAGCCGGGCCACGTAACCGGGCACGTGCGTCAGCCGGTTGTTGCTGATGTCGAGCACGCGGAGGTGCTGGAACCGGTCGATGACGGGCGGCAGGGCGAGCATGGCGTTGTGGTTGAGCAGCATGGTGTCGATGCCGTCCGGTCGGCTGCGCGCGCACACGTCTTCCAAGTGCTTCTGGATGGTGTCGCCGTCCAGCAGCAAGTAGTTGAGGTCCATCGTCTTCACGGACGTCCCGTCGTCGGCCGTCGCGTCGCTGTCGCTGCTCTCCGACGTCGACCCGTAGTACCCGTTGAACATGGTTGATTGCGTGTGGATTCGGACAGCCGTAGCGGGCGGGCTACGCGGCGGCACTAACCGCGGTATTAGCGTCGTCCACTGAAACACCGCGACAATTTGTTCGATTAAAATATATCGTTACCGTCAGGCGGACATATTATCGTACATTATGGTATTATAGCGTTACGGTAGTATTGCGCGTAAACGTTGGCGGCGGTCGTCGAGTGGTGTTCGCGCGCGATATACTACCACGCAGTACTTTGACGCATATAATAATAATAATAGTAATTGTGTTCGGACGCAGTGCGCGTTGTACAATGTACACAGTGCACGTGCGCTCCCGATCGGCTGGTCGGTAAATGAAACGCGAGTGCCGGTGTGGGACGCGTTATATAAACGCGGTGCGCGCGAACTGAAAACACTCGACCGATAAGATTTTTAGCCGGTCTTCCGTCGTGCACGCACACGCATCAACGTCTCGTACAAAGGGCAGGGGCGTAGCGAAGTAATTTTTTCGGGGAGGGGACGAGTGTCTCGATTTGGCCAACTGATTGAACTTTTCGTGTTTTTTGTACGAGCGAGAAATTTTAATACACACATTTAACAATTTGGCCGACATCGAACACGTTTCCCAAAAATACTCTTTTTCAATAGTTCTTTAAAAACTGTAAATAAGCAAAAAAAAAAAAATATATAGTCACACATTTAACACTTTTAGCCGACTCGACGTGAAAAAAAGAACACGCGAACTTTGTCGGGGGGGGGGGGGGGGCAAGTTGTCCCCGCTAGTTACGCCACTGACAAAGGGGCTCTAATAGTTCAACGGTGATAAAAACAACATTTATATATACATAAATTGTGTACGATATAATAATATTATTATAACCAGTGACGTATTTACGGGGGGGGGGTCTAGGGATACTGGACCCCCCCTAAACCGAAAAATATTGATTAACTTAAATAGGTACCAATATATAACTCATTTTTGTAGAGAGAATTTTTTTCAAACCATATAATAACTAGAAATAGAGTTTGACGACTTGAAAAATTAATAATAATGCCCTAAAAATGAATATACCTAACGCGCGATTATAGGTATTTTAGATTCTGAGCGACGCAATTTTTATTTAGTCGTTTTACGACCATGTTTATTTGTTTTATATTTTTCTGTGAGCAATTTATCGGCCAAGAAGACTTAACTTCATGATCTAATTTTTTCGCGTAATTCATTTTTTGGCATAACATTTTATCAGCATGATATTTTGAAAATCAGTCAATTTCAATAGAAAAAAAAATGTACATCAGAAAAAACTATCGAAAACTGACGAAAAAAACTGGTTAATATAATGGTTATTTCCCCGCAAATCCGAAAATAATAGTTCTAAACACTTGAAAAATTCACGATGTATTCTAGCTTAAAAAAAAAAAATATATATAAAAAGGATTTTAATAATATGGTTGGATTTTTTTGGTACATAATCAAAATTCGATGAACTATATTATTATTACTAGACTGTGGTTCTTAGGTACTTTTAGCAAACTAAGGAGTAAAAAGAGCTTTAAAATTTAAAGAAAATTTATCATTTAAAACTTAAAAGTAATATAACAAATGAACGTATTAACATTAGATTTTACAGTTTTCGCGTTATCTATCCTGGTATAGTCTGTTTTATGTAGTAGGTATATTTCTGTCAGACTGTTAACCTTGTCGTCAGTTATACATATGCCTAAAAATTAAATTTAAAATTCAAAAATAATAACCCCCATTTACTATACAGTTTTAATAGAGCAAAAAAAGTTACAAAATCAGGAAAAATGTACGAATATAAAAATATGTAATGTTGAAAAAATCATATTTTGTCACTCATTTTTATTCGTGCCAATGTCTGTAATGATCACGTATTTCCATGTGATGGGAAATATTTTACAATAATATTCTAAAAATATCAAAATTAAGTGCATTTAAAGATAAAAATTTCGAAAAGTTTAAAATTCTAACGAAATATTTTGAATAAATTATTCCTCCTCCTCTTCTTCTTCTTCTTCTTCTTCGCCTTCTCTCCCAACTATTTGGGGTTGGCCACCCTGGTCCTACACTTCCACTCAACTCTATCTCCCGCATCTTCTTCACTTACTTCCACCTTCCTCATATCACTGGCGATCACATCCCCCCCATCTCTTTTTCGGTCTTCCTCTCCCTCTCTTACCAACATCATGCATTTCCCTTACTAATCTTACTGCCTCAGTCTCTTCCCTCCTTAATACATGCCCGAGCCATCTTAATCTATTCTCTCTCATTTTGTCTACTATCGAAGCTACCCCTATACTACCTCTGGTATACTCATTCCTTATTTTATCCTCTCTATTAACTCCACTCATCCACCTTAACATTCTCATCTCAACGACACTCATTCTCTGTTCTATCTTTCTATCTACTGCTCAACATTCTGTTCCATACATCATTGCAGGTCTCACCACTGCCTTATAAAATTTACCTTTTAACCTAATAGGGATTCTTTTATCACACAG
>JAIPRL010001861.1:3862-26031 GCA_025469235.1 Pemphigus obesinymphae
ATGTCATATTACGTATATTTGGATTCCATTATCCGTTATCGGAGGCCGACAGATAGCCCGATTAGATTATATAATAATCATTATAAAATACTCGTAAAATTGTTATCAATAGGCGACCGTCCGAAAACTAATTTATTGTTTTCAATATATAAATAATAAATAAAATATTTCTTGTTATTTCATCATCACTAAATTCCCCCCAAGCAGTACATAACTTCCCCTCTAGGGGGAAATCCCCCCCGGTTGGGAACCACTGGTGTAAGGAATGTGGAAAAGCCCTTTGCCTCGAACCATGTTTCAAAAACTACTATTGTAAAAAAAAAATACTAATTCAAGAAAAGAACATCTTGTTTAATTTTATAAAATAAAAGGAAAATTTATTTAGTATTTTATTTTATTATATTTGAAGACTAGAATTTATTATTATTATTATGATCATTATTATTTTTTTTGTACTCAAATTTACCTATGTCATTATTATTTGTAGATAATGTTTAAGCTAAAAGTTAAAAAATTTGGTTTTCAAGTCTAATAAAATATAAATATTAATGAGAATTTTTATAATTAAAAGTTTTTATTTATTTGAATTTGAATTTTAAAAAAAACGTATATATACGTTTTAGTGAAAATATTAGAATTAAATTTAAAAAGATGTATTTATACGTCTTTGCTCTTAAATTTTTTAAACATTCCAAAGCTGCTCCCTAGATAGCATCTACATATTCCTAGGTTGTTCTTCAAAGGGTTTAGTAATTGAATGCTTAAGGTGGGAAAAACTGTAAATAAAAAAAAATTAAATCAATAATTTAAATTCAGAAATTTAAAATAAATGCATTGAACAAAATGGGCGGGCATATTTAATATCAAAAAAAAAAAAAAAATGTATCAAAAATGAAAACAATTTAGTTTTAGATAATACAGAAAACTTCAAATTACTAATTTCTAAAATAAGTTGAGACTGACAAATTCTGACTTTACTGTCATTTTCAGAACTTCAAACTACATAATGTAAAAAAAAACAAACCAATCTAATTTAGTTAGTTGGGTTGTAAAATGAATTTAAACCATAGTATTTAGTATTTTATCACAAAGGGGTCAATTTTTGATTTTCCTGTTAATTTTATCTTGCAAATAAATATTTATTTTATTTTTTATAATATATATATTTTATTATTTTATTTATTTAATTTAATGCGTAGATCATTAAAAAACGAAGTATAAAATGGATCAAAGTTTTATCATTTTCTTAAAAGTATACAGTTTGGTAGAATGGGGTGAAGGCTGAGGAACAACTTCAATCATCTGTAACAATCAATACCGAAATATTTTATATTGAAGCTAATGTATTCACTAACATAAATATAACCTCGTCGAAAAATAAATGAACCAACATATCATGGAATTACTTATGTCGTTCTTCTAGAGTTATAACTATAGTACAGCCAGCGAAAAGTGAGCCGCGATTGTCATGCTCCAGATGGACAATTTTATCGTAATCAGGGGTTCTCCGTTTGAGACCATTAGGAACAGGTGGCGGGCTTTTTAAAAATTAACCAATGTTTACGTGCGTATACCTACATTGTATTTTACCATTTTATGAACTCATTGTTATTGTCCCTTTGGCATTCCTCCCCACAGAAAAAGAAGTATAATGCATTCAGGTATGTTTCCTGCTGATCATGACATCCTCAACCTTCAACTGGTGTGTTTGTGCGTGTGTTATATTTGTTGTTTTTTCGTGTTATTGTGTGCCTTTTTAAAGTTTATATTAATTCGATTATTAATTTATTATTATTGTTTAATAATATAAATTAATAATTATTTATTCATTTTGATTATTTAAGTGTTTTATATTTTATTTAAAATTTATAACAATACTTAAGCAATGATATGATTTTCCATATAAATCGTCAAGATTAGCATAATTTATAGACAACAATAGTTCATTAATTTAAAACTAAAAAATTACCACATACGGTATAAGTGTAGAACAACTCACAATGAACATATTAACAGAGTAAATCAGACGCAAATACATTTTAAATGACATTGATAATGATCGTTTTTGTTATTGTCAACAGACGGTAAAATTATTATCAAATTTGTTTGAAAGTCATTTACGCGGGAAATAATCGTGGAAGCCCTGACGAAAAGCGGTCTCCTGGAGCATGACAATCGCGGCTCACTTTTCGCTGGCCGTACTATAATCTAAAACTATAGGATAAACAGAAGGCATGTGAATAGTTGATATAATACAGATTTTTATATCATCTGTATATCATAGTGATTTGAATTGTATTTCTTGAGTTTTTAAACGAACTTCGTAAAGAATACCGACGCTTCAATTTAAATGGAATATTTGGGGCTTAAAACAAAATATAAGTAGTAAAAACGAAAAGAATGAACAAAAACCAATGATATAACTTAAACATTTTTCTGTGACATTAATATACCCAATATGTGTGCAGAACATACCAAAATCTTCATACGAATAGCATACTAGTAATATTAAACAAAATGCAATTAGCTGGGAAAGAGAAAAAGCGATTAGAAATTATGACGTAGATAATCAACAATATCCAAACAATGTAATAATCGCGGATGGGGAAGAGTAAACGCTCCTCTAAAATTAACTAAAATTAATTATTGGGAGTTGTAAGAATTAATCAACATACAATTTTATAAATCATCGATTAAAATAATTATTAATTTTATAAACATTTTTTTCAGGCTTGTATACTATTATAAGCAAGGATCAAAATTCATTTTTATAGGAGTTTGAAATAAAAACTTGTATTTATCAAACAATAAAACATGGTAAAAATATTGGAAAAATTTCTATCAAATTTTGATTTTTTATATAAATTGGTGAATATTGGTCAACAAATTTTGATATTTCCATCACGTCATTATAATTCTTACTATTATTTGATTTATAACTATTTTTCATTAAAATTTTTCTTTACGCTTAAGAAAACGACTAGAAAAATTAAAAAGGCCTGTTTAAAGCACTAACTAAAAATAGTTTTTTTTATAAAAAAAATCTTTTGTACTCTATATTTTTACTCGACAACCTTCTAACAAAAAAAAACTGTATATAGACATAAAATATATATACACTTTTCGCTTACTTTAGTATCTAAATTTATATTCATAAGTAGTAAGTATGTTATTATACTCTATTCAGTTTAATTTTATACCAAAACATGCGTGTGAAATGAATTTCGGAACGACCCCCTGTCGGTGAATAGCTGTTCTTTTATTGGCTGTGTTTGTTATGCACTGTCGTCACACGTCAGTTTCCGACACCACTGCCGTGCATACAGAAAATTAATTCGTGTTAAAAATATGTGTATGTGTGCATATGCAAACATGAATCAAATAATATACTAATAATAGTATAACAGAGTAGAATGTGTAATGCGAGTAGTGTATATATTTAATTTGAAATCAATTATATATATTATATTATATATATAAAATACATATTATACTAATTAATTAGAGGCAGTAAGATTAGTAAGGGAAATGCATGTTGTTGGTAAAAGGGGGAGGGGAAGACCGAAAAAGAGATGGGGGAATGTAATGGCGAGTGATATGAGGAAGGTGGGAGTAAGTGAAGAAGATGCGGGAGATAGAGTTAAGTGGAAGTGTAGGACCAGGGTGGCCGACCCCAAATAGTTGGGAGAGAAGGCGAAGGAGAATAAGAAGAAGAGGTTTTACGATACGTTACATGTGGTTGTCAAAATGTGTTAAATCGTTTAAATTGAATTAATATATAATATATGCATATATACATATACATATATATTATATATATATATAACGATATCAATAAAAAAACATGGAGTGCATTGATGGTTTATCGTGTGGAATAAAAAATGTCTACTCCTGGGATTTAAGAGGCAAATCTAGTGCATCATAATCTATTGCTGTATTTTGTAATTTATTCTTCAACTATTGTTAGTGAAATTAAAATTAAGTTTGATCCAAATAACAAGTTAATTACTGTATTTGGAATATGTATTTATAGAATATATTTTTGCAATTTAATGCGGTGGAATGGGCGTGAGAATAAGTAGAAAAAATGAGATCGATGCTGAGAGAAACTCCGTTTACCGTTTTACTTATTTTTTTACTTCTTATCTTTCAGCAAATTCGCCCATCAATCCATTTTTGGCGACGATTGCCAAACAACGAGGCTATTCACCACTGATAGTCGGTAACATTCTCACGTTTCTGTTGCTATTGAACGTGGTGGTCAAACCATTGACTGGTTATGTCACAGACAAATGGAAGTGCCGGAGAACTGTGTTTTTGGCCTCAATACTTCTAAATGGTCTAATCACGCCTATGATATACTTCGTGCCGGGTACTACTTCGTTGACTGGCGAAATTCCCGATACTGAGGCCGTTGGTTCGTGGGCGTTTTGGATATTCACTGCAGTGGTTACATTCAAGATGGTATTGTTCATGATCGGAGAAGTAATGCAAGAAACCATTTGCATGAGAATTTTAGGTAGGTACAAATGAATACACCTAATTGAATATAACTTAATGAAACTGAACATAACCTAACTAAAACTAAAACTTTTTCCGTGTGAAACGAAGATTATGAGAAAACTCTCTCGATCCTTCTATCTAGTACAAAGTTTTTAGCAGTAAAAAAAAAATTGGTTAATTTTTGAAGAATATGATTCATTATTAAATCATTTTTTCTTACATAATAAATACCTAACCTACGTTTTTAATATCAAAACGGATTATTAGTTATTGTAATTCACATAGATTATAATCAAACATATTTTAATAACATAAGAGCATAATATGTAATTACATTGTACTTTATATATATATATAGAGTGAAATTTCCAATGAAATGTCTTTCGTTTCTATTAAAGATATGAAAAATATTAACAGTTTCCGTAATAACTTATTAAGTAAAATAAAGAAATGTACCTACTTTAAATCTTAAAAAGAAAAGTTGCTGACTATAGAATCTAATAAGTGCACAAAATGTAATAGAACGGTCATTTTTAGATGGTGACACTGTTAAGTTTGGAGCACAACGACTATGGGGAGCTATCGGATGGGGAGTGATATCCGTGATAACTGGAAGTATCATCGACTGGTATAGCGCTGGTCTAGAACGCAAGAACTATCTACCTGGTTATTTGATCTCGATGACCATATTTCTGGTCAACTTTATAGTGGCATGGAAACTAAAGGTAGGTCCCATCGTCCCGTGTTTATAAGTTTTTACAACATGTAATTATTAGTTAATACTTAATAGTATACATACATACATACATATACATACAAAAAATAATGGGAAAATTAAATAGGTATTGGCTACGAGAACATGTGATTCAAAACAATTAATTAAAACAAGTAATTTCCTTTTCACATAATTTAGCATTAAGATTGACCAAGTATGTGTAATTTAAATTTGTTTAATTGTATGTACCAGTGGTGGATTTGGGGAGGGACGCAGAGGGACGGAGCTACTCTTCATTTTTTTCTTGTCGAACAGCGTACCCCTTAATTTATTTATCGAGAAACGCAAGGAACGCAATGTTTGTTTCAATTTTTATTTGAAATTTTTAAAAATTATAAATTATTTTTGGAAAAATCTTGAAATTACGAAAATGAATGTTTTTTGTCCTTATCACATAATTGGTTTTAGATAAAAAAAAACATGATATAAAATGTTGAATAGTTGATCTTATTAAATCATATTTGTATCATATAGGTGATGAATAATCTTCATTATCCGTGAATGGCTAAAGCCTTAAAGGATGGCGAAATCAATGTCGACACCGATAAACTTCATTTCGGTCTACATCTACAACTTCCTCTATTATTCATTTAAAAGGAAAAGTGTTAAATTATTTTGAAAGAGGAATGCTTAAACTACACTATCTTAAAAATATGTAACCTAACAATGATGTAAAAAAAATTTTGGATTTTTCTACTCATTCATGTTCTATAATAATCTAAAATGTTTTTTAAAATGTCCCCTGGTTAAGAAACTTTGGATAGGGGGTGTGGGGACGAAGTCCTCCACGACTTACTTTTTCTCTAATATATATTCCGGAACGCTGATTTTTGAACTAAGCTCAGAGTCCGTCCTTATTTTTTTTTCCAATTCAACCACTGAATGCAATCCAATAATTGTTAATTTACCGTACCTATTGTTTTCTGCGTTCATTCATACACAATTATTATATTATATATAATTTATTATACTCAGGAATGTAGTAAAATTAATCTACAATTAAATAATTTTATTATATTACATTATAAAATAAAACAATATTATTTTATTTATGTTAAAATCCATAGAAAAAAAAGGTGCACTTCGCTCGTCGGGTGAGTAGGGGTGAAAGTACTTCGTTTATTGTACAAGATACTCTTGGTGAATGTATTACATAAAACAATTCTGAGCTGAGCTTCGGTGGTAATATATATACATAAATCTGGATTTAACAAAACCGTCGGTTGCTGACCGTGGTTAAATCATCTCCGAGTATAAGTATAGTATATACTAGCTTATAAGCAAAAAGTGTAAGTTGCAAAAACAAAAAAGAACCAGTGTGTTGGAAAATAGAAGAGACCGCAGAATGTGAATACGGAGAGGTGCAAGACGACCAACACTTAATACAGTATGCAGATTGCAGAATGACAAACGCAAAATGCGAAAAGAGCGATATTTTTAGAGAACAAAATGAAGAGATTCTCAAATCAAATTGATTAACTTTTGGCTAAAAAAAGAAATATGATACTGCTGACTGACACGAAGAAGACCAAGAAGAACGAAATCGTATTTTGGCCGTTTTTACATCATTTTTAGGTCGTTTTTCCTACCGCGTTTATCGAAAATACAAAAAAGAAAAAAAAAATTGAAAAATAGCCTCTTTAAAGTATAAACTAGATGACATTTTCTACAAGAGAATAGGGTTACATGTACAGATGACTTTTAGTCGAGAAGTTGTACACAGAAAAAAAAATAAACATCATTGTAAAACCACTATAGCTTCTTCGCTCTGCTCAAACCCTAAAAAAACCATAAGAGGATAAGACATTCTCATCCCCCCCCCATGTGAGTCCGCCCCTGGATATATTTATACGATAATATGAGATACATGTTATAAAGGTATTGATATTAAAACATATATGAATACAGCATTGATTAAAAATCTGTAAACCAAGATAACTGTTACCACTTCTCTTGTGCAACCATGCAGGTATTACTTTGAACTTTCTCTGTCACACAGAAACCTCTTTTACGAATGAAAATCCTTTAAATAAATGTATACAAAACATATTCTCTATTATGACCATTGTTAAAACCGTAATTTCTCTCTTCATAACCTGTATTGGCTTAACCGGCCGGTACAATGAATATATATGGAATAAGGAATCCATATATTTTGATATCTATATGGTTATAGGTAGTATTGTGTATTAGTAAAACAATTCGTGAGTATGGGTTATTCTAAAAAAATTTAGGTCCCAAAAAATTTTTTCTCGATTTGCTCGAAAATCATTCAGCCAATGTTTCAAACTCATAACTTTTTATTTTAAAATATTTTTATTAAATTTTTACATTCTAAGCGGAACGAAGAAGTTATTAATTTTAAAATTGTGTTATTTTTCTGTGAGCACCTTTTGGATAGAAGAAATCAAGTAGGCGTTTTGAGGCAAAAAGTTAATTTCATGGAATTTCCATTCTAGTTGGTACCTACTTTAAATAATAATTAATTTTTAGGTAATTTTTAAATTTTTCCATTAGTTTTCTTAAATGTAAAGGAAACTTTCCGAAAATTTTTATAAATAAGAAAATCATATTGCCAGAAACTTGAAATTTAGAAAAATTATTTACTATAGCACTATTTAGCACTATACCATGGTTGAAATATTAAAACTTTAGGTATTTGTTGACTATTTTTCAGTAGGTAATTTTTATATAATTATTATGCATGTGTAGGTGTATACTACAGTATACACTTTATGGATATGAGTCGTAGAAATAATAATATAATAATATAATTTATATTGTATTTAATGGTTTGTTTGTATATTAAGTAATTATTACATCGTAGAATCTCAAAAGTAAAAACAGAAAAGAGATGGTATAGGTACCTATATGGCGTATACAGCCCCAATACACCATTATGGTTATAGCCGGACTTATAGGTATACAAATTCAATAACGTAAGTCATAAATAGCGGGCTTACAGTAAAAATAGATCCTGCGTATACCTATATATGTTATCAATTTTTAAAACGTATCAAATTTTTATCACTCAATTATAGATATCAATAATTTTTGTGTGGACTGTATTTCGAAATCGGAATGAACTAATGCGTCTAATACGGATTATTATATTGAATGAATTACGCAGTGCACCAAAATGTTCTAAATCAATATTAAGATATTGTATATAATTTACATTTGAAATTATTTTCCTGAACGGTTTGAAAACAGTGACCTGTTAAAATATCTGATCCAGTAAAAATATCCCCGGCCAATAATACTTTCGGTCAATAATATCTTCAGTTGAAAATATCCCCTGCAGTCAAAATATTGTATTCAATCAAAAATATCTATACTTTTATATTTAACAAATAAATGTACATAATGTAGGATGAAATATGTCGTCCAAACGGTTACTTTATATTAAATATAAATATATTATTATAATTTATTTAAAAATGGTAAATTCCCAGTGCACATTATAATATAACGTCGTAATTGTTAATTTCTCACTTGAATACAATTATTAAGAAAGAAAAAGGAAAAGATTTTATGACTATATAGGTATGCGTGGGTTACAAACCATGGTCGGAGCACCGTGGCTAAAGGTAGAAAAGTGTTATTTATTGTCATATTGCATTTTTTTTTTTTTTCGTAGATAAACATTTTAGTAATAGTAATTGGTATACGCGTAGATAGACTACACTTTTACATAGCACTCTTCTGTGAGTTGTTATATTATACCACTGTATAGTTTTAAATATTTTGTAATATTAATATTATTTCATTATGCAAACTTAAATAAAAAAACATAATTTGAAATTTTTGTTGAGAGACATAACATTTTACCAGAGAAGTTTATGCCGATAGATATATTTTACCGGATACCTTGTTGTTGAGAGATATTTTTACAGGTAACTTTTGGAAATACGGAGATGTCTAGACATTTTTGTACGTTCAACCAGCGAAAAACTTATAATAATCGATTGGTATGCCATATGTGTGATTGTGTATTGAATTCATATTTTTATGAAAATATTATCGGTTATCCATATAAATTATATTATTGTAATTATTACTAATTAAGTACCTATATTTGTTTCCAGATTAAAAAATTATTCCAAATTTCTTTTTAAATAAAATATGTCACAGTCACACCAATGATTTTCAGTAGGAAAAAAACATTCACACTTCACGCCCACTTAATCAAGGTACCTACTACTAAATTATTGATACCAAATCAATCAATTATGTACCTATCTAATAGTTAAACATTTTTAAATTACTAGTACAGCTACAACAAAACAGATTGTTAGTAGGGACCATTTAAAACCTCAGACAATTTTACGCCGATTGAATAGATTTGTTGATGGTTCAATTTTTCTTCTTTTTCGAAAAGATATAATGATAATACCTATATTACTATATTATAAAAAAAAATAAAAATAAAAATTATATTTTTAACCATGAGACGTTTTTGATAATTATGTAGGTATTATTGTACCTATTATTTGTCTTTCTCATTAATTGTTTTCCTAAAAAATTGTTCTGCTCAATCGTCAGCCGTTGCCATTCCGGGAGTTTTATGTAAAAAATAATCAATTACAGTTGACCTAACGTGCACCGAACCGCACTTTTAGTACCTACTATAATGGTTCAAAACAGTGTTTTCCCGAATAGTTATGAAGTTATAAAAGTCCACTCTCCGATCGTCCCAAGTTCCCGGTCTCAATACGTATTTTTACTTAATTTGTTACATAGAAATAATAAACTAATTATATATATATATATTTTTAAAAAAAATTGTTTATTGATTTGTATTTATTATTTTTTACAAGTATGTATAGTAGAACTCCGATTATCCGAATGCCAATCAACCGAACGAGAAAAAAAAAGATTGGTATTTTAATAACTCGTAAATCGTAATAGTATTTCGTCGTTCCTCATAAACGTTTTTAGATTAGATAAAAAAATAGGTACCTATGTATTATTCTTAATACATAGGTATTATTCTTAGTAAGGCAGTTGTTGTCTAATAAAAAAAAAAAACTTCTGGACAGCCTATATCAGGTCTTTTATTGTGTGAAAAAGCATTATATTTTAATAAAAAACTTGGAGGGGATTCATCATTTGTGGCAAGTAATGGATCATGGATGGATGAGAAACATTAAATCACGCCATGGTATCCTAGATATCATATACTTTCAGATGATGAAATAGTTCGTAGCTTATTTGAAGAAAATGATACTGAAGGAGAGGAAAATGAAACTGAATTTGACTGAAGGTGAAAATGGGTCATCGCATTCTGAAGCTTTTGATGCGTTGGATTTGGCGTTTAAATGGTTTGTGAGGCAAAAAGAATCGAACAACACTCAATTGTTGCAGTTAAGAAGATTGAGAGACATATGAAGCAAACTAAAATATCATCATTTTTCACAATAAAATATAATGTGCCAATTCGGCTTTTTCTTGTTTTAAAATATATGTTATTTTATTTATCCTTTTTCAGTTAAATATGCATATTATAATAAAATTATTTGTTTATTGTTAGAAATTTCAAATTATATTACATACATGTAAATAATAAATACATACAATATATTTATACAACTATATAACTTTTGATATGTCATATGCCAATCATCCGGATATTTGCTTATCCGGACCACCCTTGACATTAACTAGTCCAGATAATCGGAGTTTTGTACTGTATTACAATGTATTTACAAGCATGAATAGCACATTTTTTGTTATATTTTGGTTTTATATTACTTGAAGAATTATTTATATGAAAATAAAAACCCAATTTCTACAAAATAATTTGTTTTTATTTTAACAAATACGTATTTCGATAAAAATGTTTTCATCTTCTATGTTAAACAACTACTAACTATAAATAGTACATACTATACATTTAATATTACAATTTATTATAATGAATAAAAGTTTTAAATATATTGAAATTGGTAATCACCGTGGCCAGGGTCGGCCTTAGGGGGGGCGATCAAGGGCCTAAGCCCCGGACCTCACACTTTTTAGTTTGATTTAAGCCATTTAAAGTCTGCGCTCTAAAAATAAAAATAAAATAGGAAAATTGATGAATTTTATTATGTTAAGGCAGATTTACACTTCATCGTATCGTGTTTTATTGCATAAAATACTATTTTCTGATTGGTTTGAACCATGTGGTTACATTATGGTATACCAAATGATTTGACGTATTTCTTATCATGCTACCAGAGTTACCAAATGTTACCGCATAGTTGAATATACCTATTTAGGGTCGTCCAGAGTGGGGGTGTGGGGGTATCTCACCCCATCAATTCTGAAAGCCAGTCGGCAAAATTAAGTTCAGTTGGAAAATTTAAGTTCAGTCAGTAAATAGTAAAAAAAAGTCTACGTCTTTCTTTTTTTGCTTATTTTATGTTTTGAAGAGAAGTATTATATAATTTTTTTTACATTTTCACTCCTCCCTCCAATTCAACGTTTTGGCCGTGTGGTTTTGATAATATATCGTTAGACGCTGATACCCCAGAAAAAATAAAGATACGAAAGATGATTGTTTCATTATATACTTTTCCATTCAAATTAATATAAAATTTTTGTAATATTACATAGGTACCTAGACATAATATTTAAATATTATTTAATATGTATGTATTTATTTATTATGTTTATCCTCTTTCTATGTTATTAGAATATTCTTTAAATAAATGCATCGCACACGATACAATTTTTCTTCTATATACATTTGATAATAATTATTATATTCTTGTAGTTGATATTCGTATAATTTTCGTATTTTTTTTTGTAGTGACATTGTAGTAAAAAACCAATAGTAACAAGTTGTAGTTAATATTTTGTTGAAAACTTGAAACTTAAATTTAATATTTATGTTTTGATAAGGAGTTTACCGACACCATAGAGTAATAATTACTCGATGACCGGCTCATGGATATACTTGGTATTTATGATAACATTTCGACACACGGTAATCAAAAGAACGACACGATGAAATGGTGAACCCTCTTTTGGTTTAAAAATTAAAA
Organism: Pemphigus obesinymphae; assembly: GCA_025469235.1. Taxonomy (NCBI): domain Eukaryota; kingdom Metazoa; phylum Arthropoda; class Insecta; order Hemiptera; family Aphididae; genus Pemphigus; species Pemphigus obesinymphae. Next base: position 16,172 of record JAIPRL010001861.1, read on the forward strand.
AGTTATTTAGTAATATAATAGGTTCACTGTTCAATAATAATAAATATTATTATAATCGAAATCTTATCTGATCGTTCAGGGGCGTAGTAACGGGGGGGACAACCCCCCCTCCCAAAATATTCAACGTTTTGAATTAAAAAAAAAAAAATGATATCAGTTCAAAATATCAGTAGAAAATCACGTTTTTGAAAACAGTAATATAAAAACGTTTTGAACAATATTCCAGAAATTATTTTTATGTAGTAGCTATAGGTAGTATTGAAGCACACCCGCAGTCGGTTGCCCGGACTTTATATGTTTGATATTTGTATTTAACGATTTATTCGCATGCGTTGTTATATATATATATTATTTTTATAATATATTGTTATATTTTATGATATGTATATATTTTATTTTATTTAAAACTACATAATATGGTATTGAAAATAAATAATAATGTAATGATATCAGTAAGTATGTATAGGTGTAAGGTATACAGCATAACGCATAATATACACTATATGCACTTATTAATTTTACTTATTAATATTATATTTAGCATTATATTAGGTTTTAAATACAAATCACAGTATATTAGTCATAAGTAGGGCTCGGAAGTTGTTGCATTTGTATGTTTTTTGATGGCTATTAGATTTATTGCTAAGCAAGTTTAAAATTAATTTCAAGACACTATGAAAAACGTATTAAAAGTTCATATAGTGCATATTTTTACATATTTGGTGATTTTTTAGTTTTAAGAGCATATTTCTTAATTTTAAAATTTTTAGAGCATATTTAAATATTAATGGTAATACAATTTAAAAATAAAATATACATATATCGTGTTTTTAGGATTTATAGGGTCTTCCAGATGATATAGCCTGTCACGATATTTTAAAACCTACTTTAAATATGTAAGAATTACTTCCACCGACGTTGAACGCCGTTTTTCAAAATATCAAAAAAATTTATAACGGGTAATCGGCGATCTTTCAATTTTGAAAACATTAAACAATGTTTAGTGATTCAATGCAACAATTTTGAAGATAAGACACTAAGAACAAAATTATGCCTTTACTCAATTTAATTTAAACTACTTTTAATTATGTAGGTACCTCTACTTAGCGATTTTTCCAATTTTTATTATTTATGCTTTGCAGATAATATGTAATTTAATTGAGTCATTAGAAAAGAAGAAAAAAAAAATTAAAATTTTTAAAGTTATTTTAAAAATAAAGTACCTATGGAAAATTTAAATAAAAAAATGTACTTTATATAGATATTTTTTTTATCATTTTTCAATTTTTGTAATTTCAATATATTTATAAATTTAATAAAATACAATCTAAACTTCCCTAAGAACTATCCTAAGAATATTTACTCAGAACTACATATTTATAGTTTTATAAAATATTTGTATTTATATAAATATTGTAAAAAAAAAAAATAAATAAAAAATAAGTGTATATTTTTAGAGCATATTTGTACTTTTTTGAGTGCATAAATGCATGCATATTTAGTACTTTTTAAGTGCATTAAGTTCCGAGCCCTAGTCTTAAGTCATAATATGGAAATTATAGTTGAATATAGACGTAGTATAGTAGTGTTTACGAAAGTGATATAGTTTTAGAAAAAATGGTACAGTTTATGTTTCTGTCTTATTGTCGTAATTTATTAATTTTTTTTATATACCTATACTATGTTGTAATCATTAACATATTTTAACTACATTATATATTATTATACTCGGAGCACGTATATAGCCACATATAATATGAAATACTCCTGTAATCTATACATTATATTGCGGTTGCCAATTTCATTTTTGAAACGACATTGATTTAGATAAGAGCAGGGGTGTCATTTGGGGGGGGGGAAGGTCAGGGTGTGCGGTCACACCCCTCACTTTTAAAATATTCTCAATTGGCCTGCTGAAATAATGTACCATTTATTAAATAATTAAAATTAGATTATATTTTCATATTAATAATATTGGTATTTTACTGTCAGTAAACAAATTTTGTGTAATCAATTGTGTACTTGATAATTTATGGTTAACGGACCTGGTATGTTTTGTATGGTATTTGCTTTTTTTTATTTTTTTTTATTGATGCATTTCACTGTGCAAAGGTTATAAATATAAATAAAAATTAATAAATGTAAATATTATGTGCTTTTCTTCTTCTTTTTTGCGGAATTTATCACCTTCAAGCTTTTTATGCATTAATTAATAGTTTTCACAGGTGGTAAAGTAATCAATTATTTATTCATTTTCAGTTCTTAAATAGCTTTTTATTATTTATGTTGATTGCTATTCATGATTTATTGAAAAAAATAAAAGCTGGATAATCTATACATAGTTATATATATAAGTATATATATGTTGCAGTGGAGGATCTAAAAGTCGAGTTTCACTTCATCAGAGATGGCATTTTTCTTTTTTTACTTACCTATTTGTTTACAAGGAAGGAAATCTTCAGGAAAATTAATTTCAGTCGGGGCATTGGGGGGGAAATCCCCCATAGGGGTTCTGTATAGGCAATTTTTATGAAATTTTAAGAAAAAATAAAAACTTTATAATTGGAAAATATTTAAGCACATTTTAAAAGTAATTTAAAAATAGATCTGTGTCAGTAGCACTTGTCCTTGTTATGTAATCATGATATTTGTTAAATAACCATGTAGGTACTTAATACTTACTTTTGTAATTCAGATATGGTTTTTGGTAGATTAATCGTAGAAAAATAAAATTTACATAAAAAAAAAATGAGAATTTGCTCTACGTTATAACGTCATTATGTGCTGATATGTGTTGAATAATGACTTTCTTATAATATGTTGAAATATCCAAAATTATGAAGAATAAATATTTCTATAAAAAAATTTCGAAGAAAATTAGAAGCATAAAATGACGTTAAAAAATACGTAAGTCATTTTCTAACGAAACTTAAGACTCTGAGATTCAACTTTTATGTATACAACTCCCCCCCCCCCCGGAATTTTTCCTACTACGCCACTGTGATCGTTATAACAATGTCTACAAATCATTATCTACACCGTTTTCCAAATTACTGCATTACATGCATGGCGTGTATATATGTATAATTATTGTATATATGTTATTGGCGACCGATAATACATATAAAAAATTTTCGTAATTTATTAACATAATTCTTACGTTACCGCGAAGTCGGACGTTAATATTTATTTTATTTCATAAAAATGAGTGGCCGACAACACGATATATATTGGAAATATAAAAACGGTAGTGAAAAACGCGAACTCAAAACCACCCAAGATATTTTTATGTATTGTTGTATAATATTTTTTCAATAATTTTTCCGCGGTATTATGATGTTTTTATATTTTTATAACATTTAAAAACGAGGGAAACCTTGATGAATATTTTTAATAAAATGTCTTATTATATTTAACTAAAAGTTTGAAATTTAATTTTAATAAATAAAATGGCTTACCTGTACGTTCATTAATTATTAAGAGGGATCAGATTTATCATATAAATGCATTTTTTTTTATCAACATATGACCCGATGCGAGGAATGTACACGATTTAAATTATTTCTGTTAAAATAACACTAGTTTTATTAAAAAGTAGTGGATATTTTAGCGATACAAAATAACCAAAAGAAGCCCTCGAAATCTTTCAGAAAACACTACACCAATGGTTTTCAATGGTATAAAAATATATTTACAGAAAATTGTTAAAATCGGTACTCACCGCGATTTTAGAGTTAAAACATTATGCAATCAATAGAAGATAATATTTTGATGTGAACTTCGTTCGATTTTTTTAAATTTGCTAATCTTAAAAATGGTTTCAAGTTTTAAAAAAAGAAAATTAAAATAACCAAAACGATGTTAACTCCAAAATTTTGCTTCTATCGATTTTATAAAAAGTATTTTAACTATTAAATTACCTACTTTATGAATCTGTTTTAACAGTTTTGCGTAGAAATGGTTTTTTTTTTTTAATAATATTACGATTACACAATAATACAAAGTGGTACTAACATGAGCCCATTTTTTAATTACTTTTGAAATTTATTTTAATATTTTTAAATTATTAGATTTTGAAAATGCTAATATCATGAAAATGTCTATACAGAACACATTAAAAATTAGTGTGTAGTATTCATGTAAACATTATAGCAAAATAAATAACTAAAAATAATTTTTAAATTTGGTTTTTATAGACTATACTAACCTTGATGCCACGCAAACTGTCTTTATTGACGGTAATGAGACGATTACCATTAACGAAAATTTTTAACAGAATTTGTTTTTATATATACATATATCTTATTTAGTTACCACTAATCAACCAAAGTAAATACAATATGTTTTAACTATCAAAAATTCGTTTAGTTTATATTGAGCAAAATCAAACATTTTTCTTTAATCAGTCACCATTGTTTAAAAAAAATAATTTTTTTTTTCTATATTTGGTCAAATTATATTTGTACTCGTACCTATAGTGTATTTATGGGGTTTTTTATTCCAGTTAACTTAATATACTCGTAGATACAGTAATTGTATCAAAGGAAAAAAGAGACATAGGTTTATATACAAAAAAAGATATACAAAAAAAAATAGTATTTTTGACCTAAAAATGCTATTTACCTTAGAAGATTTAGGTTGACAATAAAATACAAAAATATAAAAAAAAAATAATTGTTGACAAATGATATATTAAATATATTTTTTACATTTATATATTTATTTTTATTTGAAATAAGATTTTAATCTATTTTTTAATATTTTTAGTATTTAGAAGATGAAAAATGTAAACTTCATTTTATTTTTAAAAATATGATTTACCAACGATTGTATGAAGATTAAAAATAACTAAAATTATTATAAAAAAAAAATAGGATGTAAAATTTCCAATTATGTGTATTTCTCTTCTGCATGATGACGACCGTATAACATTATATATTACCCAATACCCATATAACACCTTCACGTATAGTATAGAAACCAAACTAAATACACCTATAACCTATAAGATTGACGTTAAATTTTTAGTTTATTATACAATAAATTGTAATATTTCCCACCACCTAAAATTAAAACTAAAAAACCTAATACTCATTCAGGCGTCAGACATCGGTAACGAGAATGCCTGGCGTTTTGTAACATTCATAAATTTTTGTATATGTATTTTATTTTTGTTTCTTTCGACACGTTTAGCACGTATCGAAAATCCGGTCTCTGCCAATATTATTATGCTATCTAATGAAAATAAAAAAATTTTAAAAATAAGATATACTCGTGTGTGCAAATATTCTTAATTTTTGTTTTTTTTTTTTTTGCAGACCACTGTGTGCGAATATGTCATATCATAAAAGTACTGCAGGTCAGATTGTCGAATCGTCGCATTAAAATCACAATAGTTGAACAAACTTTTACGTTTACGTGCGGATAAAATAATTTTAAATGTGTATATCGTAACAAGACGCGTGTTTTTGATTGGTCAGATAGCGTACATTTCTCGGTTCGTTCAGAATCTAATGGAATAGGTAACTGGGTAAAAACAAATTGGTAAAATTTTAAAATAAATACAAATATGATTTAACGACTTTTTCTAAATATGTAAAAGAAATTGAATGATTTATGAATTTGTATGACGAAATATACAAAATTAATTTAGGCACATTTACAGGTATTTACAATACTTATACCGCAAACATGCTTGCTTAAATAATAACTTATTCAAGTATAGAAAAAATTATTAAAATCAATATAAATTATTTTTTTAAATTACAAAAAACAATAAAAGTAGGTATAACATAATATTAAAAATGCATATTATGTAAATAAAAAATATGGGGATAAGAATATCAATAAGGAATATGAAAATATATATATATATATATATATATATATACCCATATATAAATTATAAAAACTATTATAAAATGTTAAGAGGACACTATATACATGCGTTTTAACGGCATTTAAAGATGTACTTGCTTTCTAAGTTCAACTATTCTCTCCTAGTTAACATAGATTTTAAATTCAAGCAGAAAATGACAGATAAGAATATTTTCTATGGACGAACGTAGAGTTTTTTTTAGTTAAAATAAATTTTTTTTTAAATTTTATATTTTTCAATCACAATATTTGGATATTTAAGTAAACTTATCGAACAAAACCTCTAGGCTAGATCTTGGTTAAAATTTTCATCTTTTATTAGGTATGATTATTTTTCTATTATAATAAGTTTTGATCAAACTGAGATTAGAAAGCCAAAAGTAGTTTTTTTGAAAAAATTTCGTGATAATACAACAATAAAAAGTGGTACAGATTTGGGACTATTTTTAGATTACTTTTAAAATGTATTCTAACGTTTTTTAATTGTTAAATTTTCATTATTTAAAAAACTTCTTATAAATTTCCTATACACAGAACTCCTTAAAATTGGTTGGTATAGCATCTTCTTAAAATTGTAAAAATCAGGCACGTATCTATAGTCAAGATATATTGTATAAGTGGCCTAAATTTCTTTGATCCCTTTCAGTTATGATTACAAAAAAGTTCCGTCAAAAAAACTGGTCAGTGAAGATTTTACACTCGGTAGCGGGTAGAATAATCATATGGTGGTGGATATTATATTTAATTGGAAAAAACGATAAATATAGTTTTGAAATCATTTTGAGCGAGCGGAGCTTGGGTTTATTATTATATAGGTAATATATACTCTATAATAAATTTTCCTTTTTGAACCCTCCCTATAATTATATCTACGTTTTGGCGCACGAGGTCGCCTGTTTGACTCCCAAGTAAAGAATGAGGTAGTCAACGAGATTTTTCTCGCTGGTGGTGTATGCGGTCTCCGGTGCAAGCCGGCCATATAATTACCAAACCGATCCACTAATTTAGAAGCTATGCTATTGCTTTGTAGCTGTCGTGAACCATATTCGACTCCCTTAATTAGAGTTAGAGATTGGAAAATAAGAGAGTGTAAAACTGTTAATTTATACTAATTTAGTCAATGCGATATGAATAATGAATAATGGAAAACAATGTTGCTAAATATAATACGTTGCTGATACATTTCGTTGTGGTATTCATACAATATCGAGTCGACGGTCTAGTAATATTGCAGGTTTATTAATTTAGATAAAAAAATTTTTTTAAAAAAATGGTTAAACATTGCAGGGAAATTAAGAATTTTTACGGCTCAAGGGAGCCCCAGTGGCCGAGATAAGACGTTGATTATTTTTATGATTGATAACGTGCAACAATTTTCTATTCCGGAACCGGGGATCGAACTGCTGATCTCGGCACAGGAAACCGAACATGCACGTGGACTGCGGAACAATACGGAATAAGTTAATGTGTATTTACTGTGTGTACGTGACGCGTGCACGCACTTCTATAGTTCTTAATTATTTCCTTAATCTATTATTTTATTACTACCTAGTGTATATTATATTATTATAATATAGAAGATAAAAATTCAGTATCATATTAACAGACAATTGAAATAAAACAACTTGGAAGACCTGTTTAGTGAATGAAATACAGACGCTTAAATTTTGACTATAAAACGTATAGGTACATTTTATTATTTTGTAATTTTCTGTTTTTGTAAAACGTATTTATATTTTTGTTTTTCTATATGGTATTAATTTTGGTTTAATAAATGCCTTATAAATTTATACGTAATTAATATTGTATTCTATACTTTTCAAAAATGAATAATTTTTAGTTGCCCTCCCATTTTTAAAGCCCATGAGTCGTCAGCACTGAGATTTAGTATAAAAATTAATATGTACCTATCTACGTCACTTACGCTAATAACCTGACGACAAGTTAAAATTTCGTTTTCAGAAGATATTTCATGATTCGTAACTTTTTGTAACCACAAATCTGAAATTTGTAACTTAATTTTACCCGCCAAAAATGTTTTTTTTATTTCGGGTTGCTAGGATTAGCATATTTTAAAAATACCAGTATTTTAATAATCAACTCGGAAATTGTTGGAAGCAGCTAGTGTAGGTATAATTCATAATTTTTTGTTATCACAAATCCGAAATTTGTAACTTGAATATTTATCGGTTATTATATTATATACATTTGTAATACATTATTGTATTTTATTATATCTATTACTGTTCTATAATTTATTGTTATTAAATTGAATCACTAATATTGTAATTTAATCTCGTAAGTATTGTTTTATCTACGTATATCAATTAAAATTATATTTATTGATATATGATAAAACAATTTAAATATAGGTCAAATTCAAATTAAAAATTCCGTATTTGTAATTATGAAAATGTATGAATTGTATTTACTTTATAATTATTTGTAACGTGTTTTTTGAGAATGAATTTTTAGTTTGTAGTTCCAGAGAAAGTAATTTTTAATATGTCCTGAATAATTTTATCTCACGATTTCTCCATAGATAATACCATTGATTTTATATACCTATCTTAGATGCTGATAATCTTGTGACAAAATAATAATACCTATCTCTATCAACCCCCAGAAAACGGTCCTAGTTACGCCAACTGCTGGAAACGTTTTGATCCACTAGATGCGCCATCTCATAAGTCATATTGTTACATATGTCAAAAGTTTTACTCATATATATATATATTAAGCACTTCAATGTTTTAAATATATAGCGTACCTATATGTATTATTTGCATGCATGTGGTAAATATCTACATCATTGTTATTTTCCATTTAATATTTTTATTATTGTTCAACAAGAACTTGGACATATTTAATTTTTTTTTGTTTTTTTTTTTATAGGAGGTAAATGACTTTTCTTTTTTTTTTTGTTTTATAATTACTTTGTTCGATGGAATTTATTAATTGTACTTATTTATTGTGTACAATATATGAGGCGAATAGAACACAAGGGGTATAAGTGACATTTTTATGATTTCCTAATAATCATGCTCAAAGTTCACGTGTACTCGTAAATCCGAATACAAGGTTATGCATAATTTTATGATTTATTTGTGTTCTCTGAACACATAAAAGTTTTTTTATGAGATAATATAAAATTTAAACAATATATTTATGGATTTATGGACCATATTTTGTAACTTAAACTCACCTATACCCCTTTACTTCAAAACGAAACAAAGATATATATGTGAGACAAAAGAAAAAACTAAACAAGTAATAAAATGTATAAAATTGTAACACTCATAAATATTAAAATATTCTCAATATTATTAACTAAGTATTTGACCAAAACATCAATAATCTTTTTAAAATATAAAAATAATAATAACATTTTATTATTAAAAAAACAAAATTATTATAATCACATTGTTTTACCAAATACAGGCAGTCTTTTATCAGTCTTTGACAAAGAATTATTAAAAAAAACTTATTTATATTATTTAAATAATATTATCAATAGTTATAACACAATAACATTACATTTTGAAGTAACAAACTAACAACCTTTTATTATTAAAAAAAAAAACAAAATTATAATAATCATATTATTTGATCAAATACAGTCAGTCTTTTATCAGTCTTTGACAAAGAATTATTAAAAAAAACTCATTTATATTATTTAAATAATATTATCAATAGTTATAACACAATAACATTACATTTTGAAGTAACAAACTAACAACCTTTTATTATTAAAAAAAAAAAACAAAAAACAAAATTATAATAATCACAATATTTTACCAGATATAGTCAGTCTTTTATCAGTCTTTAACAAAGAATTATTAAAAAAAACTTATTTATATTATTTAAATAATATTATCAATAGTTATAACACAATAAAATATTAATCAATAAAAAATATATTTATATCTTTTTACATTAGTATTTAAATATTAAACCTAGCTCAGTGGATGATTTTACGGGGG
>JAIPRL010001861.1:26131-71238 GCA_025469235.1 Pemphigus obesinymphae
AGGAATGCTTAAACTACGCCATCTTAAAAATATGTAACCTAACAATGATGTAAAAAAAATTTTTGGATTTTTCTACTCATTCATGTTCTATAATAATCTAAAATGTTTTTTAAAATGTCCCCTGGTTAAGAAACTTTGGATAGGGGGTGTGTGGGACGAAGTCCTCCACGGCTTACTTTTTCTCTAATATATGTTCCGGAACGCTGATTTTTGAACTAAGCTCAGAGTCCGTCCTTATTTTTTTTTCCAATTCAACCACTGGTATGTACCACTGTATATATTATGCTGCCAATTACCCCTCCCTCACACACACAAACTCAAATGCGTATATGATATATGACTCGACTCTGGAAAACTAAAGCTCCGACACTACATTAAATTTGCCATTTACATTTCATTATATTTTATTTTTATACTAGTATAGAAATGTTCATGTCATACATTCTAACAGAAACTAATTATTACTAATTATTATATGATCGTCATAGGTACCTGAAAGCGAGGCACCGACGGAAAACGTTCTAAAGGACGTTAAAAAGGTGTTGAAGAGTGCCAAGGTATACGTTTTCCTAATATGGGCGACGGTCGGTGGAATTTTCACAGCCTACATTTGGTATTATTTTATGTGGTGAGAATGTCATATACAATTATTATTACACATTTATATTTATTTATATTAAAATAGAAAATACTTATAATCTGTATTTTATAATATTATGTAAAAAAAAGCTGACGAGATACAAGTCCATATCGTCTTCGAACTGCATAGTGTATTATTAATATTTTAGTTTTGAAAGATAAATCATTGCATTCTAAAAATGTTTCAGAACAAAATTCGGTACAATATTATTTAATATTGTTTAATAATAAAATAGATAACCATGTTACCTTTATTTATTATTTTCCCATTTCCATCATAAAAGGTGATTTTTATTTAAGTACATTTAAGAAAACTACTAGGAAAATCAAAAAAATGCCTTTTAAAGTACCGACTAGAATGAATTTGCCATCAGAAATCTCTCAAAAACTCAAAACTCCAACACATCTACTCAACTTCTTCTACCCAAAAATGCGTAAATAAAAAAAAATTAAAAACATATCATTCTAAAACAACTAGCTTTCACGCTTCGCTCAGAATCGATTTTAATTTACGTTTAATTAATTTATTATCACTATCCCTCATTAAATATACCTAATTATATTATCTGGAATTATGATCTGTGAAAATTAGGAGATAAGAAAATTGGAGTACTATAATCTAAGTCAATAATGAAATTGTTTATAATAATATTATTTGTTCATATTCAAATTTATTGTCAAGAAGACAGCAATTGGGGGTAGAGTACTTCGATTTTGGGTAAAATACTGGTATTGGATATATTAAATAAATTTAAAGAATGATAGATGTCTACATAATGATTTGTAGCCGAATTTAGTGGAATATACGTAATTAAAACTATTAAAAAAAAAAGTTTTTAAATTTTATGACGTCACAATGTAAAAAAGCTTGGAATTTATAAGTTAAATGATAAAATTATGTTTAATTTAATTACTTTAATTAAGTTACTTAATTCATTACTTGTTTTCAAATTCACATTTAACTTGAAAGTTACTTTTTTATAAACATGATCGCGTTAACCGCAACTTAAGTACCTACATACAAAAGTATCTAAATTAAATTAAGTTTTGTCTAAAAAACAAAAATAATTTTCTGAATGAAATTTTTAGTTTCTTATGTCTAATGTAAGAAATTTATTATTTATCATTTATTTTAATTATCATACAATGTGTTCTAATGATCTAATGTAAAATTAGAATAAACAATGTATTTAACGTATTAAAAATAATATATTCTTAAACTATTAAAATTCTTTGAAAATTATTCTTTACTGTTTACAAGAATGATTGTCGCTCATGAAATATAAATTTGATTAGGTATATGGATGATTTGGCAACAGTTTACCACCCAGAACGAAAACCGATGATTAATTCAATCCAAGGGTTCTCTCTTACGATCGAATGTTTAGGAGGAGAAGTTCCATTTTTCTATTTATCTGGTAAAACGCATTTCTTAAATATTTAGTTTACAAATTATCTAAAACACAATACCATCATCAACCATATAATAAAATATGTTGGATTTATTTATTAAATTTCAAATGCAAAATTTGCATTTTATATAAAACAACATTTTTAATAATTAAAAAGTATATTCCAAGAATGGATCAAGAATATAATTTTAATGAAAGATTGAAATATTATATCTCATTTCTCAACATTACTAATACCTAATCACCTTATATAATGCTAATTATTATGTTACAAAATTAAGACCAAAAAACATAGCTTATTTGGTAATTTATTTTCTACATTAGGCTATCTAATCAAGCGCATTGGTCACATGACAGCTTTTTCATTATCGTTTGGCATGTTCGCATTGCGATTTCTACTTTACTCGATCATTCGAGATCCATTGTGGGTGCTACCTGTTGAGTTGTTGAATGGAATCACATTTGGGTTGAGCTATATTGCTGGTATATCATACGCGGCAAAAATCGCTCCAGTCGGCAGCGAAGGAACGATCCAAGGAATGTTTTCAATGGCCTTCCAAGGATTTGGTTGGTGAAAATTATATTTTATTCGAGTTTTAGATATTCACTAATTACATAAATTATTAATACATTTTTAAACTATTCTTAAATTTCACAGGAGCTTCATTAGGCGCAACGATAGCTGGTTATACATTCAATCATTTAGGAAGCATAACGGCATTTAAACTGATCGGTTTTGTTGCACTTATAACATGTATCGTTCAAATAATAGTCAATCACCTTATGAAACGGAGCAAAAAAATTATTCAATAATGAAAAGTGTTCAACGTTGATAAATCGTATTATTTTGATTTTTGGAAAATTTTTGGTGCAGAAAGTGTAATATAAAATACACATGAGAACATATTATTAACTCATTAATTTACAATATTTGTTTATAAAATATTTTCTACATGATACCATAATGTTTTTTGGAAATTTTATTAAAAACATATATTGTATTTATTTTTTCCAATTACTATTTGGATAACTGCTTTAAAATAACCCAAAAATAACATATATGGTGAACTTTACTAATAAGTCATGTGAATATGTTATGTGTGATTAAATAAAGCACATCACAATATGTTATTTTTAAACGTTGAAAAACAAATTCATTGTGATAATTTATAACAACGAAATTTTTCTCCCATGGTCCATTTTCACCAAAAAATATTCTTTCCGTCTTCCTCTAAAACGGATTTCAATTAAATATATTCGGATTTAACATTTAAAAATAAATTAGAAAATATGTTTGTATTATCATATGTATGGGACTATCCAAATTCCGTGATATCAACTGTGCAGTGAAAGCATCAAACTATTTTAGGGTAGATTCACGCCTGAGTACGCAGGATAAGTACAAAGTGATATTATGTATAGTTGGTTGTAGAAAAATTTACAGGCAGGATCAGATAATTAGCAGAAGTTTTGAGAAAGAGGAATGTGAATAGTATGAAATTGTATGAAAAACGTATGCAGTTACAAACAAAAACCAATACGTATAATTTGTATGTTTAATTTTCATCTTATAATTAAATAACGTAGTTTTATTATGACTATAGGACGTACTGCCAATAATTATCCGAACAATTTGAATAAACTAAGAGAGTGCATTTTTGTTCTAAGCCCGTAATATGATAAACTGTCAAACATAATATTTATGACGAAAAATACTTTCTATTTGGGTCAAAACATAACCATTTTGAAAAATCAGTACTATCGACCAAGAATTTGATAAAACTTCTAAAAAGAGAAAATATATTTTGAATTTGTCATTACAAACTACCGTCCCAATTTAGTGAATGGAACACTCTATTCCGTTCATTTTGAAAACAAAAAATGTAAGCGATATAAAAAATGTATTTTAAGCACCTATATAGAATTAATGGATATAAAAAATTTTAAAAAGTCGGAAATTCAATACGAAATAGACAAAATGGCGAGTTAAAATTACAATATACCAAGCGATACTTTCTTGGCACTCGTTCATATTTGATAACCAGTACCGTTTTAAGGATATGTGAAAATAATGTGTTGGTGGTGAAATTTTTAAAGAAGAATTTTAATTTAATTTTAATTTACAGAATTCTAAATTGAAATGATTTTAAAATCGGGTATATGTAAAAAAAAAAAAAAAAATACATAATAATCTTAAAACAAGCTTGATCCGTTACTGGTAGATACCGCTGCAATATTTTATTTATTCCTATATTTATCTTTATTACAGCTATTATTCAAAACGCTTAAACTAAGTGTGTCATTTGTATTATAATTATTCGGAGGCCGGATCTGACGATTTGTAAGTCAGCCCTTATTATTAATCTTAAGTACGTCGTGAAATTTACAATAAATAATTTTAGTAATATTTTGCAGAAAAGCACAGTGTGCACTAATTTCTCATATCAACGGTGAAAACAATAATAAATAATACTCTATCGATTATTATTATTATTATTATTATTGTCAGAGACAAGGTACGCGCGTATAAATACGTAATAAATCGATTTATTATCAATTATTAGCGCACTACGTTCCGAGCACCAATCTGTGTCGCGAACATTGTCTACAATCAAAATCGATAGATTTTTCGCGATTCCGTTGAAATATTTGAATGAATGAGTTATTGTCAGAATTTCAATCGGTTTCTTACCGACCGGAATCCGGAACGAATTGTCATTGAATTTCGAAAATCCGACTATCGGTAAAATATGTATTTACGCCGAGCTTGGTGAATGCGAAATGCACATATCCGTCGCGCGTCCGTGGTGCGGATGAAATGTGGTGCGGACCGGATAACAACCGGTCGTACGGTATTCTCACTTTCACGCGAGCGGGCGCGCGCGCGGAACAGGTGAAAGGTGCAGCTCGTCCGTCGCGGGACTACGGCGACCACCACCACCACCACCACCACCACCACCACCACCACCACCGTCGCCAATAATATGAAAATGAAAAAAAAGAAAAAAAACACCGGTCGCGATCGTTGCCGATCTCGTGCACGCGGGAGGGAGAGCGAGTCGCGCACGTGATCGACGTCCGGCGCGAAGGTTCGCAGAAGCGTTCGGTTGTCCGGGACGCAACCATCGAGACGATGGCCAAAACAGCAAGCACACCGGTCGTAGTGGCCGCCGTAGTGACCGTAGTAGCGTTGGCGTCGTGTTGTTGCGCGTTCGCGGCCGGCGAAGACGACGATGACGCGGCGTCCATGTTCGCCGACGACCCGGCGGCCGAGGAACAGCTAACCGCCCGGTCGCCGTCCATGTCCGGTATGACGGCGGAGGCGTACTCGACGGTGGACGGCGGCCGCCCGTCGGCCAACAGGCCGCCGGCCACCAACATACAGAAGGTGTTTAGGACGGCCAAGGCGCTGGACGCCATGTCGGCCATGATGGCCTTGTTGCCGTCGGCGGACAACGGCACAGCGGCCGACGGCCAAGGCGACGCCGCCGGCACATACCCTTCCGACCTGGAATGGCTGTTGAACGTGTACAACCCTCACCGGTGGAACCCCGTGATGCTGCCATCCGCGTCCAAGCTGTCCGTCCAGTGCCGGGACGTCATGAAGGTCTACCTGGAAGCGTTGCGCCGAGGATCGTTTTGGGCGGCTAAAAGTGAGTGTTCCGCTTAGACTCCAACCATCAAAATTCGTTTGTCTATATACCACCGAAAAATTCTAAGTGGCCAAAACAAATTTCAAATACTATTATAATATATGGTTTGCGTATCAAACAAAATTCGGTAAAAATACGATATTGTTATAAAAAGTTTTACGCAAATATAATATTCACACGTCAAAGTACAGCAATAGTTTCTTAGGAACGCATTGCATTTTCAATAGTAAAAAAACTTTAGTACACACAAACGTTTTAAAATATTTTGCAAATGTTATATTCGAAAGCGTATATATCCCGAAAAATTGGTATTTCCAACAGGTTTTTAAATATTAATTAATTCTTTAAAAAGAACACTCATTCAAACTTGTAAATTCAGTCTTGTAAATGATAATTTAAAAAAAAATACATACTTCAAACAAATAGATCAAGGTTTTTTTTTTTTTTTATTGATAAACGTATTGACCAAATATTTCAAATACTTTATTATAAAATATACGAGTACAATTACTATTATATCTAAAATATCTAAATATCATATGATCACTTTAACATTAACAAATTAGTATCACGTATTTCAATAAGTAATTACAAAAATATAACATATTAAAAATAACTCGTTGTGATATAGACAGTGATAAGTAGGTCCTTTGGTCCCTTAGGTCATCGGACAGGATAATAATGTATTATAATAATTTAAAATGAAAAAAAATATTCAATGAAAAATCATTGCATTCGACGAATAATTGTGAGCGAAGTTAAATATAATATTATTTAAAAAAATAAAATTAGCTTCCATTTATTTGTCATTATTCTATTTAAAAAACGTTCATTATAAATGGTAATTTTCCTCTACGCTTAAGAAAACTTATTAGAAAAATCGAAAAATGACCTCTTTAAAGTACCAACAAGAACGAATGTTTTATTATCAAAAACTTCTGTGCGACTCCTCATACCTGGTGTAAAAATGTATGGTTAAGTATACTTTTAAATAAACATATTTTGGTAAAAATATAAAATCGTTATTTTTGAAAATGTATCCATATATATATAATACTTGATAAAAATATTAATTTTTTATTTATACCTAAGTAATTTTTCATCGGAATTATATGACACATTGGTATATAATTTGCAAGTTATAAATTTTAATGGAAATGAAAAAAAAAATTAAATTCCGAATATTACGATGTATTTTAAAAGGATGAAATACGAAACATCATACATCAACACAAAAATGTTAAGATTTAAAAAAGCAATTTTCAAAACAAATTCTTTACACAGCATTTTTATTACTCCTAAATAATTGTATCTATTTATAAATATTTTCAAAGTTTTTATAGTTTATCTCGAAGAACGTCTGATAAGTAAACAGAAAATGTTTTTAAAAAAAGCCAATGATCAATTGATTTTTCTGTATAGGTAGGTATCATTAAAAAAAAAATTATTTTGTGAAAATCGTGTTTAAAATTTCAAATATGAATTAGTAATACGATTAAAATAATATAATATAAAAAGATAACCAAATAACTTAAACACTCCACAATTAATAAACTTGAATTTCAAATTTCACTTTAAAACTTTTAGAGCGTTTTCTAACTGCCAATATATTTTAAAACAGAAGAATCTTCTAAAAAAAATTACTAAAAAATCTATATATATATATATATATATATATACAATATTTAAAAAATACAATTATTCTGAGGTATTTAGATATACTTCAGTTCAAATACATATATTTAAATAGATACATCAAAATTCCAACATTTAAAACAAAAACGTAAATAGGTAGGTACTCCATTTGAGATTTGAAACATTTGAAATTAGTCTTATCGGAATCCTGAAATAATTATGGTCAACTCATTCAACGATTTACCCAGTTTTTCGCTTCGATAAAAACGTATTTGTTGTGTACCGATCATTCTTATGTAATTATTTTGCCCAAAATGTATCGCGTCAACCTTGAAATTATTAAATACAATCATATATAATTCGTATCCGTGTCGTACATAAAGTAGGTAAAATATTAAATTTGCGTTACGGACGGTTATTTTTTTGCGGGGAAAATTATAATTTCAAAATATGTCAACTGAACACATAGGTAACTATGTTTTATTCGTTAAATCTCGTACAAAAACGATATCATTTAAATTTCTTTTACGATAAAACCGCCGAGTTATTAATTAATACGTGGTAGAAATGTATGATTCACTGTACGAGAAAGTTCAGACATAAACTCATTGTCCGCAACCATATATTTATTTATCGGTACAATTGTATACATTATCATAATATCTCAAGGCTCGTCTATCGGGTTTAGTGTATTCGATAATAATAATTGTAGCAATGTTGTGTAATAGTTCTGTACGTCAACTAGGTTAGTACTAGTTTCTTTTTCTATTATCGAAAAGTCCCTTATTTTATTTTCAACAAAGGATGAAAATATTCCGTCGAAGACATTAATAATCTCTTATGACGTCTAGATAAAAATTTTAGAAGTTGGTCCATCGTCCTTTCAGTATAGTGTATATATATATATAATTTTTAAAATTTTAAATCAAAGATAAATCATTGCGTTTCAATGATAATTCTGTGCGAAGTTCGATATAACATTATTAAAAAAAAAATAATAAAATAAAAATTAGTAACCGTACAAACTTAATTTAATATTTTTTATCTCCCACTACATTTATAAGATATAATAGAGGTAGCTTTTCTTTCCGTTGAAGAAAACTACTATGAAATCGAAAATTGACTTCTTTAAAGTACCAACTATAACCAATTTGGTATCAAATATTTATTTACTCCAAAGCTCCTAATTGACTCCTTCTATCTGAAAAAATGTATACAGATAGAAAAATTAATATAATGTTGTCGAAAAATAGATGTATTTTATTATATTTTATTAAATACATTATACCGTTTTGACTTAGCAACAAACAACCCCCATACATTTTTCACCAAAACTCTGCAATGCCTGAAATAAATTCGACTACTTTTAGGCTGTTCATTTCACTAATAAATCTTAAATAAGTACTCTTCTTCGATCTAAATTTATTTTGTTTTTCAGTAATATTTTTAAGAATAATTATTGAAGAAATTTTGGACAGCTTAAAAATATGTCGACACACACCAATACTGCTGTGCTAAGCTACTAAACAATAACTCCAATATGGTCAAAATCAAGATTTGGTATCTTTAGACAGATTATTGTATTTAGAATCAATGTGTTTAGTCAAACCCCGAAAATCCTACTTTAAATCCCTTTAAATTATATTAAAAATAAGAAGAAATAATGTATGTACAAAAATTTTCTAAAGTCTAAAGTGACATGCAATTTATTGTATAGAGTTACATCTTTATAGCTTTCTGTATGTAAACCTATATACATTTTGAAAATAATAAATATTAAATGTTTAGAAAACTTTTTTAAGGGTGAAATATTTAAAATGCAATTCCTAAACGTATGTATCTTTGGAGTTACTTCTTAATGGCTTAACATAGAAAAATAGTCATATACTATTCACAAATAGGCAATTCGCAACATAAATTCGCCAAAAATATAACTATGCGTAACCTTTTAAAAATGATTTGACGTAATTACAAAGACAATATATTAAAATTAGAGTACTATTTTATATTTTCACAATCTGTTAACTTCAAGTTAATTTTAAACGAGTTTGGAAATTAAGTTAATTTTTTGACACAGCGTAAAAGCGAATTTTCTACTATTATTATTTAAAAAAAAGTGTAAAACATTAAAAAATTTTGAAAAATAAGAACTCACAGATTTACCTATATATAAATTAATGGGATATGAAAAAATTCGTAAATACTCAAAATACCAAACATTGATCTACACTATTATTTTATTCTTAAATATTATAATATTCTTTTTATTGGTTGGCTTTAGCTCTCTAAGTTAAAAATTCAAATTTTTCTATTCTCGATATGTTTTCAAACCCATATCCTTAAACATTTGTCACAAATATATTATCTTTTTCCTATTTGATTTTCTATATGTATCATTAAATAATATATTTTTACAGACTTCCTTGGTGCAGTATGTAATCAATCATATTAATACTTTTATTTTTTAATAATTTTCCAAAATGTCTAAAATTTTATATATTCTTTTCAAAACTTCTTAATTTGTAACTGTCTTACTCCACAAAATTCTGAGAATTATTTAAAGTCTGAAAATTTTCATTCCTTCCTGGTATTTAGTCCCACGTGGTTTCTGGTCAATAATTTATTTTTATTTTAGAAAGCCTTTTTTCCTGAGCCACTATATTCAATATGTCTGACTTGCTTCGACCATCATTTATTATTCTGCTACCAAGGTAGCTATAATAGTTTATCATTTGGTCAATTGGTACTCTGTTTATATTTATGGCAAGATGTCTTAAGTATATTTAATTACATAGTAAAATATCAAATTTTAAAATGAAGTTCAGTTTTTTTTTTTCAAGTACAAATGAGTTCAAACAAATTTGGTCAACTTACACATCCTCGCTAACAATAGATATTATTATATAATTGTTCAAAAATGTTTATATTTTTAATCCTGTAGTGATTGACTAAAAATTCATGAGTATAGGTAACGCTATAGAAAATAAACTATATGTCGCTATACGTTAACGTGTTTTAAAAAATTATAAGTTTATAGTTTCATATCAAAATTTTAAATATTGACATGAATCTAAAAATGTACTAACATTCTAAAATATTGTATAATTTTCGAAAAGTATTCGTATTATAATTTCGGCATCCCGTTCCGATAACACCCTAAAAACCTATATTATATCCACACGGACGGTGAGAAGAAAGTAAAACTGTGTGACAGCATAATAAATCGATGACGCCCTGAATTATGCGAAAAAAAAACCAGTTGGACCACCTTGAATGAGAAACTCTGTATACGATGTACAACGGTACTTTCCATTTAATCTGGCGATAGTAATATAAACACTCGCGTTTATAGAAACAAACAAAAATTCCAATTATTTAAACTTCCGATCCGAGTAAACGTGGTTTTTAAACGATTTGAAATTGTTTTTCCCCCAAAAAAAAAATACACCAATAAGCGATTTGAATAGACACACATTAATTATGATGTCGTCGGATTCAAGTTCGAGAAACGTTTCGGTTCATCAATACTGATTGCAGGACGTGATCCGAACAAATCGCGATATACAGTTATTTTCTGTCATCTTGAGATTTTCTGATAAACAAATAACCTGAAATCGGCCAATTTAATTTTAATTATTATAGTAAGTACTGCAGTTTTCCAGCGAATGCATCGAGCTAAAAATCGATCATACAATACGTAATATAATCGAAATACATTTCGATTTTACGAGTATATACTGCAGGCAATGCCGTCATTCGTCCTAAACCCTATTCAATCGAAGATGGATATATTACATTTATTTGTTGCAATCTGATTAAAACTGATTCAGTTAGGTTTACTCGTGAATTCGTTTTTGTCGTTTTACAATATTTGCATACTTATTTCGAGAAAAAAACTTTCTATATTTTATTTTGGAAACGATGCAAGAGCTCACGTAATGAAACCATACTAAATGTTACTAAATTTACTATCACATATCTTCACACATTTTTCAATAGCTACCACTTACCAGTATTCTGGTAGGTATCGTGCCTTACAAAGTGCATATTTTGTTTAAATTGTGGTCATAATTTATTTTTTCGATATATATATATATATATATATTATGTATACGAGTATGTAATATGTTGGTTTTAAATCAAGAGAAACGTATATTTTACTTCTCAAATAGGATGTGCGATCAAATAAGGATGTATAAGTATCATGAAGATTACATAAGAAAATATTCTATAATAGGTATACCAATATTGTCATTATAATATTTCTAAAAACATTTTCAATTTGTTATAAATTTTCGATATTCAATGTAGCGTAAAAATTCTTATACTTCCATTTCAAATTTTTTGTTTCAGTCGTATAATTATAGATATAAAAATACCCGTGATATATAAACCAAAGTTTAAAATACTGGAATTGAAACTGGAACCATGACTTAAACCGAAACTTGACTAAACCCCTTGTTTAATATTTTCAAGAACCTGAATTGAAACCTCTAGATAGCAATATTTCAATTTTAATATTAATTCGTGATAAACGATTTTTATCTAAACATTATTCAATGTTATAATATTACTAACTCTAGTTCAATACTTACCGGGTGTGCAACGCCTAACCTAATAAATGATTACAATTTGGATGATATATATGAAAGTTTTCAGCTGTAATTAGCATCTGTTATCTAACGGTTGCGAATGTTCAAATTAAAAATAATTCCTACTCAAAAATTATACCATATCTGATATCAAAATTTTAATTAAATGCCTATATTGATTTGAAGAGCTTAAAAATATAGGATAAATATTATAATCCATTGCTGCTTGCTTGAAAAACAATAGGCAGCCGTTTGTGTAACATAATAAAAATATTGAAATTATATATCTCAAAATTGTAATACGTTAAAAATATAGAATAATATGTGCATGACGCGTAGGCCCCAACACAGACACCTAAACTTTTAAATAACAGCAGATGCTCACGACACGGTGTAGGTGAATTAGGCCTCAATGTAAATACTAATAAAGTTAAAAAAACCGTTTATATACCATTACCTACCTAGGAAATTTAGTCCTTGACACTGGTGTAATAAATAGAATAAAAACCCGAATGCTTCGGTATTGGCAAAGTTGAAAAATAATAAGAAAATAACAAATTACATTATTACGGTTACCAAAAATGTTTTAAATAATATATTTTTTTCCGTGGGATTTCAATCGTACCTCGGAGCTATGAATAAAGTAGAAAATATTTTATTCTATATGTATTGTTGAATTTTCATTTTTACCAAACAGTTTGTCATAAATCTAGTGCATTTAAAAATTCAATATTCATAAAAACAAATATACTACATTTCTAAAATAATTTTAAAACAAAATTTTTTTTTTTTTTTTAACAGTATCGATGTAAAAAACTAATAAGTATAGCGTATTAAGTAGCTATTATTTTATTCCAATATAAAATAAATAAATACATTTTATGGAGGAAAATGTCAAATGGACATTGGAGGAAAATGGAATCTGATTTTTGGAAGAAAACGGTCCTGCCCAATAGTATTTTCATGATGATTTTTCATTAACGAGAGTTCTCATTTATCAAAATATGGAAGAACGCGTAACATTTTCAGATTATAATATATAATAGAATCGTAGTCTTTTTACCGTTTTAAAAACAATTTTGTATGAATACCTCAAATACTAAAAAAAAAGTATTCACAAAAAAATATAATCGAAACCTTATTTACGCAATTTAAAAAGTGAAAAAACCCGAAAATAAACTTTACAGTTTACTTGACAATAAAAAAAAAATGGAAAACCGGAAATGGAGCCCCTAAAACTTTAAAGGTTATACGTGCGGATATCGCACGCTTTTTCCAGATATATTGGATGTCATAGTGGACAAAATTCATACCGTCAACGATCCTATTGTTATTTGCATATCTACAAAGCCTCGAAGATTTATCCTCGAGGCTTCTTTTCGCGCAGCCAGAGGTGCACCGGATATTATTTGGCATACCGTTTAACTATAGGAAGTATACCGACTCGAGGTTACCGACGGTGATCTAACGTTCGTGCTTTACATAGGTTTAATGCAATATATACCCCATATATTATTATATACGCGTGTAGAAATTAATCCGTCAAAAATCGCGTGTTGTCGACACTGTCAACATTATAATAATCTGACGCGGAAAATCTCGTCTTATCGACAAACGAATATATTGTTTAATTATGATACGTGCACAATAATTGCACAATAATTGCACATCACAAATCGTTATTGGCCGTGTGCATTTCTAATCCCCATCAATATTATTATGTCATATGGTGGCCATTTAAACGTTTGCCACGTGAATGGAAAGTATAAATCATGATCAGCGTTCATCACTTTCACACGGGGGGCTCGATGCAATCGTCAATTATCCGTTACACGTCCGAAAACCCGACGTTAAGCGATACCGGTAAAAATATATCGATGTTACACGGCTTTCTCGTAATTTTCGTACGAACGATTCGGTAATCCGCGTAAGTACACCGCGTGATATAAACGAATAGCTACGGTATAATTCGCTCTATCCCGGCAAAATATTATATGATTGTGCGGCGGTCTTCTCGCCCCGTAGGCAATGGAATTGTCGAAAAAATTATCGGTGTATGTTGGTTTCAGTTTATAAATCGGTAGATACACGTACATACCTAATGGAAAAGTGACTGGTGGAATATTTGTCCGCCACACTACTCAATCACGAATTAGACACGAAAATGTCTACTACGATTCCTAATCGAGAATTATAAATAATGTTTAAAAAAAAAAAAAAATGAAAAACATTTTAACTTTTCATTACAGTCAATAATATTCATAGACATTATATACGTTAAATATATAATATTATGTAATATATATATGCAATAAATCTTTCGAGTTTCAGAAAGAATACTTGTTGAAATATAATGCCGTGGTTAAATATTTAGTCTGTTCGGCTATTAAAAATATTATATTTCTTTCCAATATGATGTGAAAATGAAATTTTCGTTCGTCGGACTGAAAACTAACGAGAAATTACACTCGTCCTCGTGATCGTCGAAAAAAATACATCCGAAATTACTGAAATGTAGCTGATCGACCTCTGCTCAGTTTTCCATACAATTTTCATATTAATATGTTACATATTATTACGATGACACATTTTACCCCGTTTGTTAGATAATTTGTCTGATAAAATGGTAAACTATAGTATTATCAAGTTGTTAATAGACAACCGCCGAGTTACACAATATGTCTTTAACGAATAATGTCATCATAATACTACATAAATCTGCAAGACTACACTGAAGTACATTTTTGATATTTCAGACATATCTTAGTGCGAGCCAAGATTATCCGTTCTGAGTTGACTTATTCTGTGATATTAATTTTCGTTTTCGTAATTTTGTTCTCTCTAAATAATTGAAAAATAAATATTGTAAATAAAAATACATTCCTTGATTTCCATAACGAATAAAATGCTATACATTATAAGAAATAATAAATAATATTGAAAGTTCTCCTCCTATTCAATCGCAGTTTTAAACTAAATACACATTTATTAATGTAAATAATATTACAAAAACTATTGAAGCTCAAAACATTATTCTCAGACGGAACAGTATATTAACAATGAATAAAATAAACGGGATAACTGAGTTTGTTGAACCGAATACGAGTGTATGCGATTCGTGAACGATGACGGCTGATGAGCGTATAAAAGCAAGCGCTCACTCATAATAATTCGCCGATGACATAAGCCCATACTCGCTTTTAGTGAATTTTCTTGTTTTTAACACGTCTATTATTATATAGTCGAAAAATTATTTATTTTGCACTTTACGTTATGCCGTCCATTAACACTAAATTAACGGAAAACAACCAATAGTCGTGACCTGACGGTGTGTTTTTTTCAGCAAAAACTTCCATGATATAACGATAAATAGTTGGCCTATAGACAACTCAAGTGTCGACCGATGCAACATTACAGCAGGTACTATAAAATACAAATAACGTACTGTGCGGCAGTGCACGTAACGCAAATAATATAATGATTATCGTCGGGTGCCGATAAATTATATTATTTAATAAATTACGAAAATATGATTATTGCCTAAGCTGTTATTGATATCCAACAATTATTTTCACCCAATACTTATATATATTATAAAAAATAAATTTCACAAAAAACCGTCCTCCGGTATCTAGTTTTTGGAATGAGAAATCGACAACAGCGGTTATTAAAATATAATATTGTCCGATGAAAGCGACTATAATAATATATATATATATATAGTCGCCGGTATTTTTAGATTAACGCATTAGTCTTACTATAAAATCGACAATAATATCCGAGACGTAATATTATTCTACACGATAACCGGTTCGTGAAGCCAACATTTATTTGGGTCCCGTGTGGGTATAGAAAAATTTCGACTATTTTTACTACATTCCGAAAAAACCAACGAAAGCTTGTCGGTGCACTGCAGTATGCAACCACTCTGGTTAACACGATATCACACATAATACTGTACATTACATTTACATTTACATAGTACCCGACCTGATTTGATGTACATAAATGGTATTTAAAACACTCACAAAAGTCATCATTTCTCCTGAAATACTTATAGTATAAAATAGAATTTTCTTCATTTTTTTAGTCGTTTAATATTGCTAAACGTTAAAACACACTTATATTGTAAATATAATATAATGACTGAGTAGTCTACCCATATTTGATTACGCTAACTTTTAAACAAAACTAATACAATCGTAATCGAAATGCGTTTTATTTATACCCGACAAAATAAATGGGTATAGGTACGTAATGAATATATATCGAAATATTCGAACTAGTAGCCATAATCATTAATATTCATTCTGATTTTAAATTTTAAACTCAGTTTTCGTTTTTGATTTTGCAACATTTTCAAAACAGTTAAATTCCATCATAAAACCGATTTCGGGTTTTTTACCTACCACTCTATTCTATCATTTATTATCTCTTAAGTATGTGAAACGGAGTTGGGAAAGACCAAACACTCCTTGTGATAATAATTCGTGGTCAAGGCACATGACGTTTAAACTTTGTTCTCCAAATTGTAGATTAATTATCTGTCGTTCTTGGTGGGTTTTCGTAATGGTTTTCGTGTGTTCACTGTGTATCACTTCTACGGTTTTGGTTGTTTATACTTTGAATTGAAATCTGGAGTAGAATAATCAAATTTTCACGTATACGTATTATTGTTATTATAAAATATGTCATAAATATAAAATTATATATTGATTATTTGCTGGGTACAGAAGTAGATCACCAAAAATCAATAGGATATATCTGTCTTTATACCTACCGCCGCGTTCCGAAGGACCAATTTTTATTTATGTCTCACATAAAAGTTTGTACCAATTATTACAATCATAAATAGAGTCTGATCATAAGATTATTAAAATGTAAGGAAAAGTTCAAGGACAAACGTAGTTGGTAGATTTTGGAAAGGAAACTCGCTCCAAAAATCAGGAAAAAATTACAAAAATGATGACCCGACTTAAAATTGTTTATGGCCATTTCAAAATTTCTCGTGTATTTAAAAACCAAATTAAAATAAAGTAGAGAGGATAAATTGTAGTTGAAAATATTTTTAGCACAAACCTACGAGATTTAATAAGCGTGTATGCGTGCCCTACCTGCAATCTCAAGTTTATCGTCGAAAATTAATACTTCTGGTGGTATCAATAAGAGAGGGAGGTAGTACCAAGGCCGGATTTAACAATGTATATTAAGGGTACCTACCCGGAACACACTATTAAGGAGCCTTTGTTATTATTCACAAATTGTAATCGATATGACTTTTTTTTCTTATTTGCCCTGGTCTCTTATGTTGTAAATCCAATCTTGGCTAGTACACGATTGGTAAGATAGAAATTCACCACCTGCAAAAAATGACTACGTACACCTATGATAATATCATATTAGGTATATTATTATACATATGTATATATTAGTATATTATACTTAGGTAAACACTTTTAGTTTCATTTTTATAACTAATTATTGTCAAAATTACTAGTTACTATGTTTAAAATTACTCAAATGTCTAAACTACTTAAAAATTACCATATAACATGTAATAACCAAAAGATAACTTCAGTTTCAATGAAATTTATATTGTATACTTATACAGTTATAGTTATATACTTATACACTTATATTATCAATTTAAATTGACTATGTAACTCCATTAATAATAAATAATGCAAATACAGTTTTTAAATATAATATATTTTAAAATAAGTACATATACATGTGTATATATAATATAGTATGATACATTTATACAAATATACAATTTGAAATTTTTTTTTTAAATAACACTCCCCAAAAATTTTTCTACACATTTGTCACTGACTAATCTATTTTAAAGTTTTCTTAATATAAACTTGCAACACAATTTATTTTGTTATTCCATAATTTATATATAATATACACTATTTCAATGTCTCGTTAGATATTCTATAGATGAATATTAAAGATATAGATAAAGATAAAGATCGGATACAGATTAGAAAATGTTATATCATAGAAAAATAATAGGTATGTGTTTATTGTTGATGGAAAAAAGCCACCTTAGGCATTGTCTTAGGGAACACGACATGACGGACACATCTTCTATTAATTCTGTATTTTATATGATTGTAATTCCAATGCAAATTTCGTATAAGTGGTTATAAGAAAAAAAACATAAGATAAATGATAAGGATAATGATAAAAAGTTAAACCGTCGATAACTTTTCTATTCGATACACGGATATCGCTCTATACATGTAATGTGTAATATGCACATATCCATATTATTACACATAGACAATCATTAGCATATTATTAACCGACATCAAAACACTATAAAATGGTAGTCACTGCTTTCTATAAACGGTCAGCTCAACACGGGACAAGCCAAACACGTCATACTGGTGTCCCCATAACAATTTTTTGTGGGCAACGTGTAAAAAAACCACAAATATAAATATTTATAATATTTTATATTTTATATTATACACGTTGGTCATTTTTCTAACCGTATAAATAGTTTCCAAATATGCATAATTATATTATACTCGTTACATGAAGTGTTGCACGTGTCAACAGGTGACATTAATATAATAGACATTACAAAAAAAAAACAATATCGGGATGAAATCAAAATTTTCGCGAAAATCAACATTTTTTTGCAAAAAAAAGAACGATTAATAGTATTATATTTAGTCTCCATACGATTTTAAAAATTAATATGAAATCGAAGCTTTGGAGTCGATATCTATATAAACATAATGTAAATAAAGTAATTAGTTAAGATAACATAACTAAATTATATCTCCACAAAAAAACTGAACTGAATTTTATTTAGATAAAGATTAATGATAAAACAACTTATATAGTTACATCTAAACAATTAATATCAGGTAGGTAAATTAAATTAAAATATTATTATTGTTATTTTTTATTGCTATAGGTACATTTTTAAGGAAAAATATCAAAACTATGTAATTATATTTTTATTTTTAGATAACTGGCCAATATAGATTTAGATAGTATAAAGTATGAATTAAAATGAACCAGATACTTATTATAACCATTATTTTTATTTTGACATAGCGGTTTAGTTGCACAATTCATTATATTATTATCACGTATGACCGTAATTGAAAGCAAGTCTTGATATTTTGGTGTTGAGTTACTTGTAGAATTATTTATAAATATAAATAAATACCCAGTTTCTACAAAAAGAATTTGTTTTTATTTAACAAATACGTATTTCGAAAACAATGTTCTCATCTTCAGTGTTAAACAACTACTGTTTTGTTAGGTTTTGTTAACAAATCTAATTTTATTTAACTTTTTATGTTTTAAATATTTTTTCTTATTTATTTCTCAATATTGTTTTATAAATTAAAAATTACTAATTATTTGTTGGCCAAATATAAAAATATTGCATTTAAAAATTTAAAAAGTTAAAAAGTCCATTAAAAATGAATTTGTTAAGCCTCCAAGGTACTTTATAATTGTACGCCGAAGACGTATTATATTTTCAAATCTCTTCTGGTGGTGGGAGGGGGGGGGGTTGAGGGATTGCCCCCAACGAGAAGCGAAACTTCTCATATAATTATAAAAAATTATAACAAATAATATACAAAATACAAGAAATTGACTCACAACAGTGTGACCCAGGAAGAAATAGGTTTATCCTTTTCATTGATTATAGGTCCCTACCTCAATAACTATTATAAATATAATATATTTATTATGTAATATACACATATATATATATATATATTATATATATATATATATTATTATTATATTATTGTAAAATATCATAAAATTAATGTATGATGTACCCATGGTTGAAATATACTAGGTTATTGCAAATAGCTTCTGTTGTTATCACAAAAATAAAATGGCAGCGTAAGGATAAAGTTTCTTATCATTACCATAGAATGGCTATCAATTATATTATATAAAATTAATTTAAATAAATATAATATACAGTTTAAATGAACAAAATATTCGATTTATTCGTTAAATATATAATTAATAAAGTTATTTTACAATAATTAGTAATTTATACTTTATATTACATAATACATTAAATTTATCGTCCGCCAATTCTGATACCATTTTATCAGCCAATCAAAACATCGCCCCCTTACGCTGCCATTTTAATTTCTTCAAGTGATAATACTATAGAGTGGGGGTACAACTGCAATAAACTAGTATATTTCAATCATGGATGTACCTACCATTTTATTTGGAAACTTCTTGTTCTACTCCGTACCATCTAGTTTCATGTAATACGTGATAACCTCGCGTCGTATTGATGAAATAATATTGGTAATAAACTATATTACGATAACATTTCCAGTGGTAGTTTAGACAATACAATATAATTAAATATGAGATATGTAATCGATTGATAATTCTTATCGTCGATATAAAACAGCAAACAATTCCTAACAACAGTAATTATAGACATTTCCTGGGACATTTAATCAATACCTGAATGATTATCATCTTCAGCTGGAATATAGAAAATATTAGGGAACTCGAATGCACCATGCATTTATTGGGTAATGTTATGTTTTTATAAATATCGAGTATTGAAATCGATTTTAATTTTTTTATTATTATTATTATTATTATTGATTTCGATATTATATCATTATAATATACTAAAACGGTGTGAAAACAGAGAACTAGGTATAGTAGGTACGTATGATAAAAAAAAAAAAGAGTGTAATATAATTCGGATACCTATATCAAACACCATAAAATAATATAATAATACCTATAATATAGAAAAATAATCGGAATTTTTAAGTATTTTAACACAGGTGATAAATTGTGTAAATTTAACTAATTTTGCAGGAACTAAAAATTTTAGTTTTTGTTTTGAAAATCTATAAATTATCAACTTGAAATATTGAAATGGATTGAATATTTAAATACACATTTTTGATATCATCTACTCAAATTGTGCGCACACGAATTTCATTTTCATTTTTAAATAAAGTCTGGATAGTATACGAGGGATACGCAATATAGATAATATAATATTATACTCAACAATATTTCCTACATAACTGTATAAAATGTATATTTCATAGGTACGTATTTTTTTCAATATCACTGCGTTTATTAACGATATAAATATAAAGTTTTATGTAATAACTGTTTTCATGTACACATAACAATTAAGTATTTTACTCTCTCATTAACTTGACCTATTATAACTATAGTAAAGTTATGTACGAAGTGTCTCTCTACTATAATTTATGGATTGATGTCCTAACTGTAGTAGGTATATGTGATAGTCCCATATTTATATTACCCAATAAATTATGTATAATTCACAGTTGTTATATTCAACTATATGTAAAAAAGGGTTAATTTTAAACATAGTAATGTATTTTGACATAATTATGATTAATAATTCGGAATTTCGATAAATCTGTACGCGATTTAATGGATAAAACTTAAAACACATTGATTTTAAGCATATTAAACAAGTCATTTAGTAACCTCAATGTTTAATTATTATAATATGTGATAATATGTAAATCGTAGGTACAAAAAAGATTTTAAGAATAACCCTTTGGTTTTCTTACTTTATTTTTAAAATAATAATTTTGTTATTTTATTATTGTTACATGTTTAATACTTCAAAGACATAATAATAACACATAATTATATCTCTGTTAAAGAATTAAACGGTGTGATGAACCAAATAACTAAAGGAATTTTAAAAACAGTAAAAAATTCACAGTTTGTGTTTTTTAATTACATTATTTCAAAACTTGTTGCGTAGATCTTTTTGGATAATTATTGTTTACCTTCTATATTTTCTAGATTTTATAGTCACCAAACAACTACAAGGTAGCTGATTAAAAAAAAAAAATATTTTTGCGGGCCCGTGTCCGTAATAGAAAAAAATGTAGGTTATGTTAATTTTCTACATTCAAAACGAATGTTTAGAGTTTTTTTTTTATTAATATTTGAATATAATATATATAAATATCTAATTTAAAAACGCATCGTGTACTGTCAAAATTACAATGGAACCGTAAAACATATATTTTTATCACTTAAAATTTTAATGGAAATAAAGGCTTTGGAAAGTAAAATGGATCTTGGAATTATACTAATTAAATAATGACGATTATATTTTTACAATTATAAATATTATGGTGAGCAAGAAAAAAGAAAGCGTCCACGTCGTTGTTTTTTCATCGTACGATGTTTGTTATTTGTTCAAGTTTAGAAAAAAATTAGTACCTACCAAGTAAACATACACATATTATAACGAGTCTATAATATATTAATCGTAACCGATTGCAAGGTTTCACCGCGAGGATCGACTCGAATCTTTTTTGTCTATACATAAATATTGACTACGTCGATCATAATAAATCCAGATGGTGTTGTGTAATGTTTTCGAGATGATTAAATAGTGTACGTTATTATTACTATTATTATTATTATTATTATTATTATCATTATTATTATTATTATTATTATTAACGCGAGCTGTCGATCATTTCTTCGGACGAAATGGGTAACCTTGAAAACGAATCGGAAACCATCGCGGGCTATCGCACATGCACGTTGGCCATTCATACATGGCTAACCAAGGTCTCGATTTCTTGACCAGTTTAACCACTTTCACGATGGCTCCAATAAGAGAAGGAAAAAAAAACAAAATGTAAAAAGAAAGTATTTGGGCCAGCCGAGTCCTGCAATGAACCTATGTCGTGCCATACTTCCGTCGGCTGACAACGATAATTTCGCAAATATCCTAGGAAAATATTAATTCGATATACATAAAAAATAAACATACTTTCGATGAAAATAACGAACGAAAACCGCAATTATTGTTTTAATAATTGTAATCGTCGCGAGGAGACGCGATATATTATAGTGCCCGCGATTGTCACTGGATTATTATTTCCGGTGTAACAGTTTATAAATTAGATATAATATAGCTGTCGGGGGTGCGTGTAATTAGTCGGCACGTCGCGTCTATATTCCAATCAAAACGCATTTCTCTTTAATATTAGAAAAGAAAAAAAAAAAAGAAAAAATAAAAACGTTAACCGTGTGTTTTATTTTTCCAATTTTTCAGTGGCTGACGCCAGCGGACGTTACTCGTCACAACTGTTTTTCGGCAACGATTTCTGGTTGGGATCTCATAACCTCTGCAAGGAAATGCAAAACAAGGCGACCAACCAATACGTACCGCCTTTCGAAGCCATGTTCTACGTCGCGAAATTGTCCATCAAACTGCACGATCAGTTGACCCCCAGGGTAAGTTGGCTGTGTTAACGTATTTGGTTTAGATCTTCGAAAGACGTGTACCTTTTATATAGTTTGGACGGGCGTGAGCGTGCATAGGTTAAACGCATAGATAAACCATACACATTATGTATAATATGTTATTATGTCAATTGACGACATTATATATAATATTATACGGTATGACAGCACCTGACACCGGTACAACCACAGATTAACGGCTTGTTTTCTCCCCGGCGATGTATAGGCACGTGTGCGCATAACCCGACACGCGGTGTAAGTTATTTATTATGATACGTTTAGGACGACCGAATATAGTATAGGTTATGCTGCAGTCACGAGTGTGAACCAAAGACAATGTATAAAATCAAACGGCGTTGTAATATGATTATGATTATGATGATGATGATGATGATGATGATGATGATGATGAGATAAAAACATTACAGCACGAATAACAACAACGATAACGACAATAATAAATTGTCATAAAACATACAAAAAGTCAAAGTTCATATTAAAGTCTGTCGTATAGGCTGTCGACGATATATTATTATGACTGAAGATCGGCACTCGTCAGAGAAAGCTAATGAATAATCGTAGAATGTCGTTGATGATGCATATGCACCTAAGTGTTACTAACTTCATAATATGATATTATCATCATTTTATAATACAAACATATCTAATAGTCACATAGTTTGGTCAAATAATCACTGGAAATCGCGTGTAACATTGATGATATCGGAATGCGCATAGTATTCTTTTTTTTTTTTAAACCTACTAAAATTCCCACGATCCCTGGAAAATTTCATCGTTTTCGTTTTTCTCGGCGCTCGTTTGCCATTATACACATTTGAGTTTTAAGATATTTCCCATGAATTTTTTAGCATTTTACTAGTTTTTTTCTATTATCAAACAACTGTACAACATTAACTGATTATAAATTTTTAATGTTAATGTTTTAGACTAGAATTATTTCACTCGGTTTATGCATGCCAAAAGATTGCAGCGCTACAGATGTGGAAAACATGGTCAGTATTCCTAAGGAAGACAACGGATCGAGTTATCGCAGTTATAGCGTACTTAATGTTAGACCCGTACCTGGTACGTACACGCTGTGGTCGGATGGTAAATTTCATCTATTATTGTAAGTATAAAATTTTTAATGGGTTTTATATATATTATTAATTTTGTAATATTTACTGGAAAGATAATGGATATTACGTTGAGTTTGGGAGAAATAAAATGATCAATGTTTCTCAAATAAATATTTCCAGATATGGAAGACATTTTTGGGAATTGGGGAAACATTTTTAAAAATGTAAGTCAAAAACTGGATCAAAGTCTAAAATCAGATTAAATATTTGTTTTTAATAACGTTACATTTCTGTGTTTAACGGGAAGCTACAATACACAACTCGATATTTTATAACAAAAAACGTATAAACGTTATCCATCTCGAAAATATTCAAGTTTCATATTATGCATATGAGTTACATAAATACTAATTTTTTTTTTTTAATAATTTTAGAATTCTTGTCGGACTGGTAACCGCACTGACTGTTGTGGGATCGGCGTATGAAATGTTATTAGAACGCCGAAAAGCCAGGGAATTTAAAAGGAGACAAATAGGTCAAAGTAACAACAACGAAGGCGATTCAAAAGTAGAGTTTACATTGGATAAGATGCAAGCATTGGAGAAAATGCACATGAAGGACTGTGGAAATGATGATGGGACTATAACTGAACAAGACCCGTTATTCAAAGGTATATTTCGTGGAAATGTATTTATTATAAAATATTAATATAATTAAATTTCGTTGAAAAATTAATTCAAAATATTTTCGTGATTCTACTGTGTGTTTTGAGTATTTAATCTATTTATCTGTTTTTTTCTCTCTTATCAAAACCAACAAACACATATTCCAACCAGCACAAATACTATCAATGATCAACAAATGAAAATACGTGTTAACAATAAACATTTATATCTATTAGTATTCCAATACGATTAAAAAAAAAAAAATAATAATAAAAAATAGTAATAGTAAAACATCGTCAACGTTTTTAGTAATATAATATAATATGTATTATTCAACTATATTGGTATTGTTATATCAAAATATAACCTCCAAAATTATTTTTAATATTCGTCGAACATTTTTCCGATTTAATAATCATAATATAAATCGTTTTAAGTGTTAATTTATTATTTAGGATATATATATGTATTGAATGTATTTTGTTATTGTTGTTCATTATGCGGTTTGGAATATTTTTTCCATAATTTATATTCAACAACAGGCTTCCAGCATTTCTAGGATACAAGATGCAACTACCTAGGCTACACAGAAAAGATTTGTTATAAACCGACAGACTGTATATTTTAATCTAGAATGAATTTATACGTATATATATTTATTATTCAGTAGAGTGTCTCGCATCACGAATCTATACACGTTTGTACAAAAATATTATTTCCGTATAAAATTTTTGAAGTTAATTTGTATTTTAATCGTTTCGTTTTATTATTTGTTTACTGGCAATTTTCGCATATGTAATATAGTATTGTATAAATGTTACTATAAAAATTGTACGCAAATAAATGTTTACGTTATTAGGTGTACGAGTTACAGAGTAATATCGGAGAAAATAACAATTTTCCCAATCAAACTCAATGTGATATTTGATTTGCTTCATTTATTTGCACATTTTATTCGATTTCGTTGATAAATTTTTACATCAACTCACAATGCACATTGATGTCATGTTATTGTTATTAGTAGGTACAATGGAGTAAAAGGAAATGATTTTTTACAGTGAGTCGCAACGAACAATTTCTGTTGGCGTTTTCGGCCATGAGCAACGGAAGAAAAATTTTACACTGTGGACCGGCACCATCTGAATCACTGACGTGCGTGCATGGACTTCGATTTTTGAGTTTGGCTTGGGTCATAATGGTCCACACATACCTGCAAGTGTATTCAATCGCAGGTCAGTTTTAAAGTCGTTATGAACATATATACGGACCTACGAAATCGCGGACTAAGACATACGGGACTGGACACAAGCCTCTTTTCCACAGGAAATGTAATAATGTAACGCTACTCCTTTTAGCGGTTATAATGCCATCTAGTGTGCAAACGTCGAATTTAATGCAATAATAATATAATGAATCATAATATGTTTTGATCACAATGTACACATAGGGTACAATGTGTATCTTCTCTGCGCCATGATTTCGATATAATCAGAAATAATATCGATGTCTCCCGATGACGTATCAATGCTCAAGACATATAATATAAGATCCAATAGATATTGTGTATTGATTATAAAATCATACTAATATAGATCGTTAAAACTGATTGAAATAAGTAACAATTACTGACCGTTCCAGCCCGTCTAGCCGTGTCCAGTCCTATATATATCTTAGTTCGTGCTATTAACTAAACGGACTGCGCTTAGGAAACCACGTTAAGATAAGCAAAAAACGTTTGGAATATACAATTAATATTCAACTCGCTCGTTTCAAAATATCTGTTTTAAATTTCTAATATTATCGTAGATATCTGCAACAGTTATCTCCTATTATCATTTTTTTTTTTTTTCACAATATAATAATAAATAAAAACATAATATAGATGAAAATAACCGTAATATTTTACGACATTTTTTTCTTTCGTAATACGTTAATACTCGTGTTATCCATATTATCACAAATCACATCCTGCATGTATGAACGTGATAGAAGTGAGGAAGATGCAATCCATGTAATTCATATGTTTATGCATAGATCAGTCAACTATTTATTATTTATTATGTACTGCACTATCTTGTATATTCGGTAGATCACTCGTCAATAGAGCTAGAAGAACCGATACTATATTTTTCATGAGATTTAACGCGACAAAAACGAATTTTATAAGTTCAAAAAAAATGTTTGTACAATAATTGTGTATGATTTTTGCTACCCACGAAGCAAGATTAATTAATCTTAGTATCTACTCCATGATCTCAAACGTTATCAAAATTCAATGACAGAATATAAAAATGATTGTAATTTTTCTTCTATAGTTCTCCTGAACCATATCTATACTGACTGAGGAGTTTTCGAAATAGTACTGTCCGTATAATATAGCTCGTAGAGTATTTTAGACAAACGTTATATAGCGATACCGAAAACTAATGTTATATTCTATTTCGACACCATATAGAAAACAAAACCTTGAGGACGTTGACCGAGAGGAACTTTATGTTCCAAACAGTGAGCAACGCGACGTTTTCCGTGGACACTTTCTTTTTCATCAGGTAAAATTAAACATTATACTTAAGTATATCAAACCTATAATGATATATTACGATAATTTCTAATTTGACATTGTACGCATATTTTCAGCGGTCTGTTAGTTACGTATTTGTACTATAAGACGACCAACAAAAAAGAAGGGGCAGAAGTAGCCGTGTCTAGAACGCCAAAATGTAGTTCATCCATATTGAAATACGATACGCTTAAATTTTTCAAGCTGCTGGGATACAGGTTCATCAGGTAATTACACGACATTTATCTTCGATCGCGGAAATAAAAATTACAATTACAAGTGTGCCGATTCGAAATTTGCATAATAATGTATTATAAAAGTAGGATATTAAATAATTACACGTATATATATATACCTATATCGATATGTCTATATAGGATATTATGCAAAAATCAAGAAAATTAAATAATAGAGTAAACCTATAGTTTTTTCTAAATTTAAATTTCTCTTTACATCTAATAAAAATATGAAAAAAAAAAAAAAAAATTAAAGACCATTAATATGCTACGTATTCGTTTAAATTCAAATTGACACAGAAATATGATCTGCAGGTTTACTATGAGGTATATTACGACATGATTATAATAATATACGATTTTGATGTAATTATTATTGTAATCGTCTAAATACAGTTCATTACTAAAAGAGAGGTGTATTTATATCTATATATGTATGTATATAATATATAAAATTTATATTATTATTATTATTATTATTTTAACAGAAAGTCATTGAACATTATAAAAAAAGTGTTTCAATGATGAGTGTAAATTTTTATCGCCGTTAGATTACATAAATTTAAAATATTATAACGAATTAATTTTGTGACCTTATAAAAAACAGTACTCGTACATACGTATCATAATATGATTTGATTTTAGAAATTGTATCTTATTATATATCTATGTCCTATATATTTTATTGAGTTATAAATAACTAATAAAAAATAACGTCCATTACAGATGATTGTATATTAAGGTAATAGCGTCGTCTTATATAATTATCTGCGTAGAATATATTATTTAATATGTAGATGTATGTATATACAAATCGAGAAATGACACATAAATTATATAAAATTCTCATTAATTTTATTTTTCAATGAACAAAAAAAAAAAAAAACCGTTTTCGAGTCAATCAAAAACAATAAATATTTCTTTAAATGTGAATTCTGAGTTATATAGGCTACATCAGCCATTTCCAAACTGTACGCCACGATTCCTAAGGGACGCGTGATTACTGAACAGATGTGGTGCGGAATACATATTTCATGTGGGACTGCAACGGCATGTTTACTTTTTTATATTCACATTCATAATTTAAGCTCACATATTAGTATAATTCATTAAGGTAATTTTCTAACATAACACCAATTTCAAATGACCCGATCCAATTTCCAAACACATTTAAAAAATATAACATTTTCGATTAATATCGTACTTTTAATAACAATTACCTACTTTTCAAAATTGTATTAATGACATTAAGTATTTATGAAGTATTTATGTCTTATTGTTTCTCGACAGATCTGAAATAAACTTTCAATGGTAGACTACTATACTAATAAATAATTTAAAAATTAAAAACACATTTTATTTTTTTACACATAAATTCCTATGTAAAATTTTATTTATTCCGAATACTTAACATACATTTAAATTGCTATCAAGTATTTGATTGAAAAAAACCCTAAAAACTACAAAATTCGATTATGATCCATTAATTTTTCATCTAAATTTGGTATATTATTTATGAATAGCATGAGACAAAAGCAGGGCCATCGCTAAGAAATATTTATGGGGAGGAGGTGTGTGTCTCTAAATACTAAAGGAAATACATTTATAAAAAAAAAATTTTGATCTAATTTTGCCGACTCAACAATTTATGATTTACCAACTTACTTGCCGACCGATTGGAGCGTGGAAGGTGTAACACCCCACTCCCCTAAACCCGGCTCTGAACAAAAGTACGATTTTTAGGGATATTTAAACCAAAAAAGTTTAAGATTTGCTGGGATATTGAATTTATTTTTTTTAATTTATATTTTTATATTAATTTTACTCAAATATAGTTGATTCCAATGTACATATAGTTTTCGTGTATAAATGAAACGATAAACTATAAAAAAAAACATTTTTGTTCTAAAACAATACCTTTGTATATATTGTATAATAATTAAAAACTAATTTCAAAAATATATTTTATTATTTTATATAAATACCTATTATATTATTTAAAAATATGAACAAGAAATATTTTCTTCAAAATATATACATACCTATACATAAACAATTATTATTATTGAATTAATAATCGTCGAATATGGATCGAAATTAAGGTTTTTAAAATATACAAATTTCAAAAAAATAATTACTTGGACCGGTCATTATAATCCATTTATGCGGCATTAAATATTTATATTAATTAATGTTATATAACTTAAGGATTTTAAATATTAATTCATTTTTACCATTAACGATTCTATAACAATCTGAGATAAAAAAAAAAAGGTTTTTATTGTTCACAAAATATTAAAACGTTTTGCAGCTTCCATAAAGTATCTTTATTTTTCACCTATCATATCACTTTCTTTTCCACAGTTGTTTAGTCATATTTTATTATACCTTGCCCCACTTACGGGTTCTACTCCAAATGTGCTCTCCAGTTAAGTTCGTGGTAAGTACATTTTGATGCATAATCCACTCAGCCTAACCCCTGCCATACCAGTCCAGCATATTATAACTGTCAGTTAGAATTTAGAAAAAACGTTAGTTCTTATGTTATAGTATTTTTCAAATAAGTATTTATTATAACTCAAATTAGTTATAAAATTTAACTGAAAATCGTCGTGTTAAAAATGAACAAAATATATGGTTTAAAATCATTGAGGTTAATTTTGAAATGAAACTAATATATTAATTGAAAGTTCATTTTTGATTAGAAAAATATTTTTAGAACTCGAATCTTTCAAATTATAATCAATTTCCGATTAAAATATATAATATACGAATACATACACACTAACACACTAAAATCGTTCACCCAAAACTTAACTGGACAATTATAAAAATGTATTGTGAAAAGTTGAGTTAATGTTTGGTACATTGAAAATGTATCTATACTAGTAATACTCGAAACTTTTATTTCGGTGATCGTTCGATGTAAATGTTTATCGTATTCGTTTTGTTCGTTTTTTTCTTGGACAATCGTATAATGTTGTAAATACGTTTGCTCTTATTCCCAAGAAGATTTGATTAAAACGAAAATGTCTCGAGAATTTAACAAGGTCGTCATTAATATTGTTTCTACTGTATTTGAAGGGAATACGTACATACCGGAGTATACGCATATAGCCTATAATACATATTGTTTATATAATTAATTATCGAAGTGTTTTTTTTTCGTAATACATTTAAAACATACACATTATTACACAGTATTGATCAACCGACGATATTTCTATTGTTTTTATTTTATTTTTTCATGTCAATACCGTTTTTGAAATCTCAACTCCTATAAATATAAGCTATACCTTAAAATACAGGTGTAGTAGCCAAACGTGTAATCACGTGGTTATATGGTGTCGTAATACGTTTTTACTGCAGGTGTAATGTAATTCGATTTTTTATTTTTTTATTTTTATTTTTTTTGTTTTTTTAATCGTCGGCGCACAGAATATAAAATATACGATTCCAACACGAAAACTGAACGACGGGAACCGTTCACAACATCGTAATACATAATGTTATATTATATATTGTATCTGATCGCTATATTATCATTCCGTCGGTTATCATATTATAATATACCGTTTGAAACACTTGAGATTTCGTCGTCGCATGCGCAATATTTGTAGGCATATTATATGTATATAATATAATATAAATAGGGTTTTCATTTCGTTTTCGTACACGAACGATTAAATTAATATGCCTACACCAGTCAAGGATTTACTTTTACCCGTTTGCCGAGACCGGAGAGTTCAAGTGCGTTCAATACTTTATTTTTTGTGATTTTTATTTTTTATTTTTTTTCTGTTCCAAGATATTATTAACCACGGTATTGCGTAAAGACGGACGAGTTTATATAATATGCAACAGTGTCGAAGTGCGTAACAGGTATAATAAGCGGTTTATACCTGTACAGTAAATGCGTTATAGACACGAAAACGAAAAAATTATTATTATTATTTTATTGTATCGGTATGGTCGCCGCTGGTTCTGTTGAAATTGTTTTGAAAAATAAATAAATATGTACTTAAAACTATACCCACAAATAATCAAATATACATTATACTGACCGTAAATTCATAACATGCTATAAGCGAATACCGAAGAATTACATTGCGATACCACAACAAACTATAGTATAATAATATGCTAAGAATTAAACGTTGAATATTGTATTGTACGTTTTTGAAATTTATAGTACGTGAATATAATGCTTTATAGTAACGAGTTGTTCTTGTTTTATAGTACTTGAAAAATGGAGCTTATTGAATTTTTTGACGAGTTTATCTTGTTCGTATAACGGTAAATTCGTAGAGAGAGAGAGAAAATATATTGTTTAAATACGATAATAGCATACAGCGAAAATCGTATTATTATAAAACACTGGCGTAGGTATTACGGTAGGTGCGATTAAACTATTATAAAGTATAATTTAATTAATTCGAAATATTCGTATGATTTCTAATATTATATTATAAAACCCATATGACGAGGGAAAAAATGCGATAGACATCATGTGAA
The DNA here is from genome assembly GCA_025469235.1 of Pemphigus obesinymphae. Taxonomy (NCBI): domain Eukaryota; kingdom Metazoa; phylum Arthropoda; class Insecta; order Hemiptera; family Aphididae; genus Pemphigus; species Pemphigus obesinymphae. The sequence continues at coordinate 58,413 of JAIPRL010001861.1, forward strand.
CCAACTCAACTAATTAAACACACTCCCTAAAACAGCCCTTAAAATATTTTGATTCTCGTACCTACTAGACATGTAATCCATTTATTTTCTTTGAATGAGCTTTTTTTTATTTTTCTCTAAAGTCCAATATATGATAAGCAAAATGGATTTTTGTAAAAAAAAAAAAAAAAAATAATAATTACATATATTTTAATAATAATACATATTTATACATGTGATAACAGGGTGATAATTATCACAGATATTGCAGAACAAAATAAAGATGCCAAAAATGAATTTTTTTTTATCCCCACTATAATAAACCCCTTTTTGCTTATCAAATTAATATGTCTGACTGATTTTTACTCGAAACAGTCGAAACCCAATCCATTTAGTCATTATTAAATGTATGATAAAATATACAAACCATAATAATTCCATCGTGAAAATATATCGTTGAAATGTAAGGTTTTTTTAATACTATTATAATTTCAGTTATATTTATAATTTAAATTTAAACCTCTTAAAATTATTTAAATAATTGTCTCGTATTAAAACATGAGGTATATGTCTATACATCATAAAAATAAATTACATTAAATTATTCTAATTTTATTTCTGTGTATTTGTGCAATTTCGATTTTTTTATTTTGTATAATTTATTAATGTATAGAGTAGTACGAAGGCAAACGTCTAAAAACATTCATATTATATATATATATATATATGCATGCACTTAGTATGAAGTAACAGATATTTTTTTTTTAATAAACACAAATTAACTAGCAATCATTTTTTTAATTTTGGTATTAGTTATTATTTAAATTTATTATGAAAGCACGATTGTGTACATGGATAATCATTTTCGCTTTTAATTTAAAAAATTATATCGGACGAAATGAGATATTATATTTTAAATAATATTAACAGTACTCCTTAGGCATAACTTCAAATTAATATGTATTTAAATTTTTTCACCAATTCTCTTTTAGTAACTTAAAAACTTAAAAAGCATTATAAAAACCGTGTGACGATCAAACTTTAAGACTTTTTAATTATAACAACATAATGTTATACTAATTGTTATCAGGTTTACAAAGCGTTCTCAGGTTTCAATAAGTCAAATTGTCCATTATGATGTATTCTGTATAGGGGAAAAACTATACTTGAGAAATACTATAAATTTTCTAAAAGTGGATGAATCTTTTCTAATGTTTCATCAATTGAATATAGTGCTCCACTTAATAATTTCTAATTGGTTCAAATATCAATTAATATTTTTTGGTTTGTAATAAAATAACGGAAATATAATTATAATAATATGTTAATAATGAATACTTTCTGATAGTTTTCCGTTATTTTCAGTATAGTTTACCATTATTCATAGAAAAATAATTACCTCTATAAAATACCAAATAAATGAATTTTTTTATCAAAAAAAAAAATCTGAATTCCAAGACCAAAAATTGTATATACTATATATGTATATGTAATTTAATATCACTGTAAAACATAAAACACATTACTCGCTATATGCTCTACAGAGTATAAAATATAATATTTTGGATTTGTACTGTCTTTTCGTATTATAAATTATTGGAATATCTTCGCATAAGTATATAAATCAAATATTAACTTGACGGATAATATTATGTAATTATATTATTTGCTATTATGATTATGTTAGGTATTTATGCACAGAATAATATATTGAAATTATACGGCACACTCGATTTTTAAAGAATGAAATATAAAACATTTTAAGGAATATTGAAAATTGATAATAGTTTCTATAAATATATATATATTTTTTTTTTTGATTATTTATAAGTGGCTTTTACTGTTTTGCGTTCGACGTATTTGTTTTAAAAATCAAATTTACCCGAAACAAACGAATAATAATCGTTTAATAAGTTCATACTTATAAAACAACAATTATTCATAAAATGTGTTGATGTGATCATATTTCTATATACTATCATTGGTGTGACGTCCCCTTAAATCTAATTAGTATATATTATCTACGGTGACACCTATATGCACGTATATATATATATATATATTTTTTTTTTTCTCTGTAGATTAACTCCAGCATACATGATCGTTCTTTTGATGGCTGAGGTATCTAGCCGATGGTTACGAAACAGTTCCGTCTTCGAACCAGAAAACAGCAATCATATCAGTTGCGCTAAATACTGGTGGAGAAATATGTTGTATATAAACAGCTTATATCCCCAAAGAGAGATGGTAATAAACCCGTGGACAAAATTATTGTACACGTGCAAAAAAATATTGTTTAAACGTTTAATAACGGTGACTACGTTTTCTTCTACAGTGCATGTTATGGAGTTGGTACATGTCCAACGACACTCAGTTTTACGTTTTAGCAGTGCTACTACTTCTCTTTTCCGCCAGGTAAATAGTACAATAGTAATTAATATCGTTGACCTTAAACACGATTTTATATTGTATTATAATATTCAGCAGTATGTTATATTCTGTTGAATTATTGTAGTAACGATAATGTAGTCAGTCGAATATTGAGCCTCGAAAATGCCATTTAATTATTGCACGACATTTTATGAATGCATCATCCGACTTGAATTTTACACGAGGATGAGTGAAGTCATTTTCTCATTTTTTCGATAGTTGAATAGAATCGACGTGAAATTAAATAACCTGTCAAACACACGAACAAGCCGTTAATTGCTTTCTATTCAACGCGTGTTTTTTTTTTTTTTTTTTTTTTTTTTTATTATTATTTTGTAGACATTTCAAAGGAGCGGTGGTCGGATTAGTGGCATTCTTGGTCGGATCGTGGGCCATCACGATATCCATTGCAGTACATTACAACTTCAAAGCAAGGTAATGTATTTATAACAAAAATTATACTGACGATATTTATAATAACAATTATTACAATTTTATTGTATGGTCCATCGGAAAAAAATGTTTAAAATGTCATAAAAACGAAAAATATATCATACTTAAACGTTTAAAACCTTTTATAAAATATGTGCATTAATAAATCATAGGAAAAATATGGTATTCGTTTATTTATTAATTTTTGATCCCAGATCCCAAGAATAAATAATATATGAAATCAATGGTATATGAATTTGTAGAATAAATGTTCAATAATACTAAATCTGTGAGTTTATTGTTTTTTATAGGATAGAGGAACCTTTTGGACTATTCGATCAGCTTTACGATAAACCGTGGTCAAGACTAGGGCCCTATCTAATCGGCATGTGCGCCGGATGGTTTTTGTTCGTTACCAAATGCAAATTGAAAATGTCCCCCGTAAGTACAACTCTAAACATTGAATCTATTGTGTGTTTGTTATTCACTATAATGTGAATAAATTGACCCGAAATATACTTAAAACAATGGACTTAATATAAAAACTCGTTATAAAAGAATAACACTACCTAAAATTATGAACACGTTTTTTTTTTTATTACGTTTACTGTAAATAAATAATTAGTGGTCCATTCTTCAAAAGTATACATGTTTTTGTTTGAAAATTACTTACTTTAACATGAGAAAATGTATAGTTTAAAAAAATATAAGTGATGAAAATTATTCTGATATTATTTAAGAAAGTAGTGTTTGTTCTACACTATAACATTATTAACCTAGAAATAATTCATTTAATTAAATACATGTATAAATTAAAATTGACTATGATATTCTATCAGAAATATACGTAGAATATTACTGTCTGTGCAGGATATTCGCATGAACAATATCTATGATGCACAAAAGACTATTAACAGTATATTCACAATTCATCGCACGCAGATTTATTTTTTTAATTATTGCAGACACGATTTAACAATTAAAAATACGTCAACAATATGGAATAATTCCCTAGAAAAAAAAAAAAATGTACTGGCAAGTGGGTCAGAAAGAGTGGGTGTTTCAGTAGTTTTATGTTATTACACATTTGTTGATAACATTATTTTTACGGAAACTTACAGTCAATAAAATATATGATATAATATTAAAATATATAATATTATTCACGTAATTATTTGCAATATTGAAAAAATAACACCGAAGTCATAATTCCCAATTATAATTCAATACTTTAAATAATGAAATATATCAAATACCTTATATAAAAATAAATAAGTATATTTATCTAAATTAATTAAACTGAGACTAAATGTTAACTACGTAGACTAACTAAGGCAATCGTTATCATTTTATATTGTAAGATTTTAATAATAAATAAACTAAACAGTGAATTATTGCGAACTTATGCAACAGAAATATTACACTTTAATTCTCCGGTAAATAAATCGCTATTATACTAAACGCACGATCACTACCCCCCGTGAATTATTTATATGAATTATATGAATTATTTATACAGAGTTATTCGGTTTAATAAAAGGTATTTGAACAAAATTTATATATTATTATAACAAAAAACTTACCTACTTGATTACACTTCATACTAATGATCATATTATTATAATTTAAAGTTAATCCATATTTTAAATAATATATACTTATACATACTACTATATATTATTTATTATAATATTATTCAGAATCATTCTATATATTAGATATAATCCATTTAAAATTTTATGAAAACTTAATAAAACCAAATTTTGTTTAATACCTAAATTTTGTAAAAAAAAAAATATATATGTATAATGTATATAAAAATATTCAAAATCATTTTTAAAATATTCTTGGAATACCATTAAAAAACTCGCGTTCTAAAAACCATTTGGGTGTACGACAATATTTTGCATAATAATAACTAATTTTGGTTTTATGTGGAGACTTCAATGGTGGTATTCTACAGAAACTAATTAAATAAAAGAAAAAATACTAGATTCTACTCGAGTAAAACCCAAAGCATTCTTTCCATCCAAATTAATTTAGAAATATAAATCTTATAAAAATATATATTTCATATGGTTATGATTAAAATGAAAGGTTATTTTACGTTTATTGTTACTTGTCATGTAACAAATACAACAGAAATATTAGTATTTGGCTGACATAAATAGAATTGGGTTCTATCGCTTATGGTGTTATTTAAAATTGTCTCTATTTTGTGCTAAATTGTTGTCTAATATTAAAACTACATTAAATCTTTCGTTATCAAATTGTATCTACAAGCGTTATCGAATAATTCTTTTTCTATTTTAAGTCCTAAAATATCAATAAGTTTATCAAAACTAGAAAAATTAATACGTACCTAAATGTTAATAAAATAATGTTTAAAAGTTATAAGCTTATGTATGTTCAACTTAAATTTTTTAAAATTCTTTATAAAAATGTCTTAAGTAAATAAAATAATGAATGAAAAAAGAATGTTAAAAAGGGGTAATTTTTTATCTGCATAATAAATAAATTTATAATCGTTTTTATAAAAAAAATCGGAAAAAAGTTATTTTTTTCAAACTTAAAAAAACTGTAATTCGGTCAATTTCGGATTTATAAATTAATTTTATGGACAAAAATATTTTGAAAAAAATTGATTTGTTCGATTCTAGTAACAAAAATATGGGTTGTCATTTTAAAAAAAGCAAGTTTTCCTACGCATGCGCACACAGCGAGTTAACATTTGGAAATTTCTCCAAAAATGATATTTTGATACTTCCTCAACTAGACCAAAAAACGGTATTTAAATTCAAGGTCATCCGACTGAGATATTAAGTGTTTCATTCAAGACGGACACGATATATAGTGTATAATATGTCAAATTTATATTAGAAATATACGTTTTATGTATGCTAACATTAATTGTTTGAAAGAATGTGGATTTTGAAAAAATTTGATTTATAACGCTTCCATTCTAATCCAACTAAGTTACTATAATTTAATATCACGATAATTTAGTTTATTTATCTATTTTTTTTAAATAGATATTTTACTATTTTTACTAGGACAAAACTATTGATGCGCATTACACGATATATTACCCATATACGATTTATATTTCCTAACGGATTATTGGGTTAATTTTTGATTTGAGAGCATGATTTTGGCAACAGAAGGAGAACAATAATAGGGCTACATGTCCCGTGGATTTTATCAACAGAATATAAAAAAATTAATTTTTAATTTTTTTAATTTCCATTGTCTCTCCTGAAAACCTTTAGGTGAACACGGCCTTATAATATATGGGGTCAGACAATTATTTGAGTATTGTTATTCCGAGTCTCCATTATAATATGTCCATATTATGTGTAAATAGGGAAAAAATGTATTTTAAAATTTTTAAACGAGCACCTAAACACAAATACTACAACATTCTCGTACTTTCTTCTGGACATTACGGTAATATTGTATTCTTAATGACCACATTGACGTATTATTGTTGTACACATATGTGGCGACACTGTGTGTGATGTAATTTGCATTTACATTTCGTACACTTATTACAGCTCACGGTCGCGGTTGGATGGTTTATGTCGCTGTTCGGTCTAGCTTACCTGGTATACGGTCTACACGTGGTGCACTTGGACGTGGCCGGTTCGGCCCTTTACGCTTCCGTCGGCCATTCGGCCTGGGGCGCCTCGCTCGCCTGGATCGTGATCGCCTGCTGCACCGGTTACGGCGGTTGCATCAACTCCGCCTTGTCCTGTAACCTGCTCCAGCCGCTCAGCCGCCTCACGTACTGCGCCTATCTCGTCCATCCAATAATCATGGCCATGACCAACTTCCAGATGGATGGACCGATCCATCTGCACAATCTACTCACGGTGCGTATTATTTTTATTGCATTTTTTAATATGTATTTTTTTTTTTTTTTTTATAACGAGTTTACCGTCACACAACTGCATGTTGGCAAATATAATTGGTTTACGGCCCATTTAAAACATTACACGGCTTAAACGCGTATTTCCAAATTCGTTTTGAAAAAGAATAAAAAAAAAAAAAATAAAAAAAAGAAAGAAAGAAAGAAAGATTCGATAAGAGTTCTAAAATAGGTAACGAAATCGGAGGATTAGGCATTGAAAAAAATCTCAATGATTCAAATCGAATTCGTATAAGTAGAATATTGTACGAAATTAGCCAGAGCACGCGATATTCACACGTAATCGGTAGGTACTAAATACAAATCATATTTATAGATTTTGAAAACCATTTGTCAAAAGAATTTTCGGAATTGAGATTTCTTTAATCATTTTTCGAGGATTTTTCCATAACTACGCAAGTTTCAAATAAGTTATATGCATCACGCTTAGAACGATAAAATATATGATACGAATTGTTTTCATTGAGTGATATTAACGTTTAACTTTAAACGTCATATATTCTGTCTTTATTTCAATACTATTCGATCATAATAGTATAATGGTAAAAGTGCAAATAAAACTGCGAAAACGGCAAATCTTTTAATTGATTTTTAGAATTTCTAACTTTATTTTCAAAGTATTGCTAGAAAATCAAATATTATCAGTCACGCTATAAAAATATATATCATCTCAGTTCTCGACGCGAAAATACAATGGGTTTCAAACAAACACTATTTTTTTTTTATTATTTACCTGATTAGTATAACATAAGACATGGAAAACTCGTATATCTAAACATATAATATTATATCTCGGAAAATTTCGTCAATTAAATCGACAGTTGATTGAGTTCAACGTAGTTTCGGAAATAATTTCAATGGATCAAAAATGGGATGATCGAATACTATAAAATATGAATGTGATTTTTTTCAAAATGAACATTTCACCCAAATAGATACTTCACTATTTTTAACAGTGCACAGCGTCTGTGCCTCCGGCGACACGCAGAAAACATTAGATGTTTAACGTCAGTAACATAAAGATTTAATTGAATCGCTGTAAACGTTAAATTACTATTATTATAAGTAGGTACTTACTACTGCTGTAGGTGTTTACACCTACTCATTATTATATCCGTAGTTAATATTTCAGAAAAAAAAAACCCCGAGAAAATATTTAACAGTTATAGATAGTTCGGTATTATTGTGTACGACAATAATGAAAATCTTACTTTCACCTGTGTCGAGTGATATTATTTAATTCGTAGTACCTACATACCACATTATACTCGTATAGGTATGCGGTAGGTACACGAGAACTACTATACTGCGTAGATAACGTCATATTATTATACTATTGCGAATTGTGAGTCGGACAATCAAAGAAAGTAGAAATGAACTTCACGGTTTGCTGGAGAATAAGAGATTTTCCGTCGTTTGGGTACTCTCCGCTTCGTGTATATATTCTCCGGGTAACGCGTATCGGAGAAAAGCATGTTTTTGTTAGTATTTTCTGACATCGTTTTATAGAAATATAAGTTTTCGGTCACTTTTTAGTAGGTATTTTATAATATTGTATGATTCGTTTTCAATGTCGAAAAATGACTTGTATACGATCGTAATGACGCTGCATAATCGTTATAACATGACGCCACTTACGACCTTTACTTAATCATTACTCATCACCATTACTTATCATTAACGTCTATCTAACAGGCGATTTAATTACACTATATACGCTAAACTTAAACGCCATATTTATTTAATTGGCAAATATAAAGAACGTTCTTAATACCTACTTTTGGGTAAACTGCACGGACAGTTTTAGTCTGTAATTATTTTTATTAACTGTAATTTCTTCGACAGATGATACTTTGTACAGAGTAGCCATTAGGTTTACTCGAAAATATTCCTATCTTCAAATTTTGTAACAGTGTTGAAATTTTAACCGAAATACCACAATCTGAGTTCTGCTCAGTATAATATTTTGATATAATATGGTCTGTCTAGACCGAAACAACAAATTATGAGGGTGGGGCGTCGAAGTTACTAATTTTCAATAACTCATTTCTCATTTTTACCAACATTTTCGATCATCTTAGAAATACGAAACAAAAAATGAATTATAAATAACAATATTTTCAATAGTATTCTATACAGTAACAATACACTATACAGCCCTATATAATCCTATACAGCCATTAAAAAAAAAAAAAAAAAAAAAAAATGAAAAAAACCATTTATTTTTATATTTATAGTTATTTTATAACAAATTTGTAAATATACTGATTATTTTTAACACCTCTTAAAACGCATTTATATTATATACATATCGATAAAAGACTGCGGTGAGCGCCAATAATGCTGTTGTTTTTAATTTATTTTTTATTTCGTCTTCCTACGATGTTTTCAAATCAATATAAAGGAGAAATGCGAAAGTAATATTTTCAATCAAATGCAATAAATAGATGATGAAAACAACAACAATAATAACGTTACTGACACGGAACCATTTATAATAATCTAATAATTATAATACTTTGTATTTAAATATAATATAAAATACATTTATAGAAAGTAGATTTTTTCATATATAAATTTTTTGCTTAAAGTAAATGCACGGATAAAGCGCTTCATCCGTCGTGTAAAATACTGAACGGTAGTCATATTATATTTAAAATTAAAATCTTTTCCACTTGTATTCTACACGTCTTATATTAATGCAGTTATCTTGATGCTATTTGTGTTTAAATGATTTATAATAAATTTACAGGTTATATTTTATTTCGTGATACCGGAAAAACCCACGCACGTTGCCAAAACTATTGATTAAAAAATCATTTTCAGAAAAAATGAAATAATATCATTGTAAAATCACCTCGCACATCTCAGCATCTAAAAACCTTCTTTAAAACAGTTTTTAACTGATACAATAACATAATATATAAAACCATATTTTGAATTCCTCCTCAATGTCATTGATAAAATTCGTTGTAGTTGTTTTTCTTTTTTTGTAGAATATATATATATATATATATATAATAATTATATAATTTTTGACCTGTAAAAAATAAAATAAAATATTAATACACAATATTCGACAACTTTTACTTCAAAAAAATAAAAACAACTGAAAACGAATCTTATCAACAACATTAAGAAATTGAAAAAATAATTGTATATATTATGTTATTGTATCAGTTACATATTTTTATCTACATAGTTGTACAGCTAAATTAAAAATGTCGAGTTTTCTAATTTTTACATGAAAAAAAAAGCTCCACTTTTTCTTTAAATTTTTATTTGTCATAACTTAACACACTCACTGATTCATATGATCATTAATAATTGTACGTAAAATTTGTTTTTCAGATGATCCTGTACTTTGGCAATGCGGTAGCGTCTTTCTTGTTGTCCTTCTTCATTTCGCTGACATTTGAAGCGCCTGTAGTGAACCTGCTCAAAATTATATTGGCCACGCCGCCAAGGAAACCCTCAATGGACAAACCCAGTTCTGAACCACAAGACTCGTAACATTAAATATTGTTATTATATTAATAATAGCAATAATATAATAATGCATCGATGCATATCTTTAACTATAGTTCATATTAAATTATTTTCTTATTAATTATATGGTAAATTATAAAATATTATGTTTTCCAAAAAACAAAACAACTCTATGTTATTTTTAATTTCCTACTTGCAACCCTTCAAATGTAAAACTATCTAAAATATGCAAGTTGTGAAACTAAAGAGTTTCACCGTGACAATGTACATACGAACAATTGATATAATGACGTTATTTTTTTTAATTTGTTAAAAAATGATAATAATTTATCATAGCTACATATATATAATATATTATATTATAGAGCTCAATTTTATTTTATATACTTCACTTAGGCTGCACACCGATTACGTTAATGTTTAAGTAGTTGTCTATACTGTGATCCTTAAATTATAATATTATCTATTGGATACGTTGTACTTATTATTAAAATGTTATAACGGTTATCATTGTATATAGAGTTTTTCTTCTAATAATAAGTATGAGACCACATATTTATCATATCGCCGATACCAATATACTATAAAGAAATAAGGACTATAATAGTTTAAAACCACTGAACTTATATTTATTTATTTATATATTATATAATATTATGTACACGTCATAAGGCTTATACAAAGGGAATTCTTAAAGATGATTATAACAATACCGATATACACAAAAGTGATATATACTCTGTTCGCGGAGAGAATAGGAGTGTTTCGCGCACCCGATTGACAAAAATTCGGATAGCTCCGTTATCTTTGGGCGGCTATCCCCTCTCCGCGACAAAATTACATACTATAACCTACCGATCAGTGCAGCCAGGACGTGATATTTTGGGTGGCGAGTAGCCGATAGATGATGTTGCGGTGGGGTAAAACGAAAATCGGTTTTTGCGCACTCTTGAACTGTCCGCGAATTTAGTATAGATAACAATAATACAACAGGTTCGCAAGATATTCAGGGCCCAAATATAGAAAATTATTATTATTTAAAGATCGCACATACCTGACCAAGTGATCATTCATTAGAAAACTTGAATGGAAAGTCGGGATGTGGAACGACTCCTAGGATCTTGTATGTACCATTGGAACCCGTAAGTTCATTCGCTCAGGGAGCAGGGATGAGTCTATTTTACTGTGCAGTGAATTAACTATAAGGTTTCGATCGTTCTTTAGCCGCCTGTTCTCAAGCTAACTAAGGTTTAAAACATCCATGACTGGATCATAATGATAATGAGGATGGTCCATTCCCAGTAAGAAATCTGCTGAGAAAACGTTTCTTGACTCGTCCAATTATAATCTGATTTCAACTTGAAGTGAATGGTTCCAAACCATCGTGCCATAATCTAGAATAGACCTTACAAGTGTGGAATTAAGAGTTTAAAAACATAGAGCTGAATTGAATTTAATAGTGTGCCGTCATATGAACCCAAGAAACCGTAAAGCCTTACAAGTAATATATTCGATACCTATATAATCTCAATATTTTATAAAAAAATAACAATTCTCCCAACAATTTAAGATTGATCACCCAAGGCTTCAATTTCCACTTAACTCGATCTCCCATATGCTCTTTTCTCACACCCGTCTCTTCATAAAACTCTCTATCACACCCAACCTCCTCTTTTTTGGTTTTACTCTTCACTAATTTTCTTCCAAATACAAAATGCAGTATATTGTATAAACAATATGAGGATGAATCTTATTATTTGTAATTATAGTGTTCACTTGTATTCAAGTATGATTTTCAATGATAACATACCGTAATATTTAGTAATCACCAATTATCAACCACGGTTTATTGTGTATATATCAAACACTAGCTAAAAAAAATTTACGACAAAAACAGTTAAACTTTAAATATCGTTTAAAAGCGTTAAACGAAAAAATAAATAAAGTTTAAATAATGAATAATAATAAACCTAGTTATATTAAATAACGTTTGAAAAATTAATAACATTAAACATATAGGTAAATGAAAAATGTTTAAATGTTCAATAACGTTAAACAATTGAATTTTTTTAAATTCTAGCCATGCTTTTAGGTCTATCAGTGAGATGATACATCGCTTTTAATCCGCTTTAAGAAGGAACATAAAATAACGGATGTATAGTGATACTTTGGTAATCAGTTTATAGCAAAATCGTTTTCAGTCTTTTAACTGCCTAAGCCCAAATCATATCGATAATATTTATAAAAAATAAATCAAATTACTGTCCGTATAAAATACATGGATAAATATCATCGATCCAGTAATGGAAAAAAAAATCAATCGTCTGTACAAAAAAATTATCATAGTAAATATATATAATTAGTTGTAATATTTAAAATCACAAACTTGGCAATATCTCAAATTGTCTGACACAAAATGCATATATTTATCATAAGTGTGAATAATACAGTAGACGCCGCTTATAAGACTCACGGATATAAGGTTCAGTCGCTTATTAGACTCAAAATCGTCTGGAACGGTCCGGAAGTATCCAAATACATTAAAAAAAAATCGGTTATAAGACTCAA